>WNWK01001358.1:125000-142500 GCA_009830355.1 Cherax destructor
CATAGTGGACACGGCGAGCATTGCTCTGCTACTGTAGCTACAGATAGGCAATTACAAGCGACATAACAGGCAAGCTTGGGCACAACAAACAAGGATGTAGGTGTCCGACATAGGTGGACCCATCAAGATGAACGGGAACTCAACAACTATCGCCTTAGATCTATGCTGATAAGAAGGAAGAGTAACCCCGAGCAAACCGCTAGGTTGCAGCCTCAGTAAAACACTCGCAATAAAAGAAGTGTCAGTCACCTGGTGGACGGCCAGAGTAATCCTAGTATTGAAGCAACGACCAGACACACAAGAAGCACTCAACTACACACCATATCAAACTTCACATGCAACGCCAGCCACAAAATGCAATTGGAAAAAGTGATATACTATTATTATGGTCCGAGTTAAACACGTGAGAGGAGAGATATACACATATAGTGTGTTGTGATGACCAGCGTGAAGTATAGTGTGTTGTGATGACCAGCATGGAATACACTGAGAGTGGCAATATCATCATAACAAAGTAGTGTGTTTTGATAACTGGTATGAAACACACAAGAGAGGAACCACATCATCAGAGAGAGTCACTGTGACAGACATAACATATAATGACAGACAAAATAGAGAAAAAATAAGATACACAATGACACTGAGCAAGCTGAGCCTTCACTGGTTAAGTTCTCACTCAAGTGTGACCTTTATCAAGGACTTGACGAAGTTCACTCTCAAGTTAAACCTCCAATAAAAGCTCGTCTAGCAAAGTGTCTACTGTATATGTTAGTCCAGACCAAACATGTGTTAGCCCAGACCAAACATGTGTCAGCCTGACCAAACATGTGTTAGCCCAGACCAAACATGTGTTAGCCCAGACCAAACATATGTTAGCCCAGACCAAACATGTGTTTGCCCAGACGAAACATGCGTCAGCCTAGACCAAACATATTAATCCAGAAAACCAAACATGTGTATTATTCCTCCTAAAAGACCTTAGGGTGAACATCACACCCAATATATCACCAGAGATGAACATAATTCGCATAGCATCTGCAGCACATGCGAGGTTAGTTGTAAGATTAACTACAACTGCTTTCAGAAGCCTCAATAATATTTTAGGACTCTACACAACATATATCAAGCATATCATGGAATATACAGAGCCAGCATGGAGCCTCCGCCTGGTCTAATACGTACGAAGACTAGAGTTGAGAAGACTGAGTTATGAGAGAAGACTAAAGGAAATGAATTTGACGACTTTAGTAATAAGGAAGAGATGATTACGACATAGAAGATACTCAGAGGATTTGACAGAGCAGATTGGGACTGAAATGTGAGGGCCAGAGTCGAGAAGTCAGAAACTAAAGACACAGATGAATCACAGGGATGTTAGGAAATACTTTTTCAGTCTCAGTGCGGTACATATGCGGAATGAACTAGATGGGGGAAGTGGCAGAGGTAAATTCAATACACATTTCAAGAGTAGGTATGACTGGAGCCACGACCCAGGGACCAATAACGCAGGTAATTGTAATAAGAGGCGGGGGTCAAGAAATAAGACTCGACTCCCGCAAACACAACCCGAGGAGCACAACTCTGTGAACACACACACACAAGGTTAGTTCCACAACTCAGGGGTCTGTCTTATGAAGAAAGGTTGAGGGAAATAGTACTAACAACACTGGAGGAAAGAAGGGTCAGAGGAGACATGATAACGACATACAAAATACTGCGGGGAATTGACAAGGCAGATAGTGACAGGTTGTTTCAGAGAGGGAACACAGAAACAAGGGGACACAACTGGAAGCTGAAGACTCAGATGAGTCAAAGGGATGTTAGGAAGCATTTCTTCAGCCACAGAGTAGTCAGGAAGTGGAATGGACTAGAGAAAGATATAGTGGAGGCAGGAACCATACATAGTTTTAAGACAAGGTATGATAAAGCTCATGGAGCAGGGAGAGCAGAGACCCAGTAGCAGACAGCGAAGAGGCGGGGCCAGGAGCTGAGTATCGACCCCTACAACCACAATTAGGTGAGTACAATTAGGTGAGTACACACACACACACACACAACACACACACACACACACACACACACAACACACACACACACACACACACAACACACACACACACACACACACACACACACACACAACACACACACACACACACACACACACAACACACACACACACACACACACACAACACACACACAAGGAAGTAAGATACACACATACACTGGCCTTATTACAACATGGGTACATTAGCACAACACCTGTCACCGCAGCGCGCCAGCAACTTAACAAAACTACTTCAAGCTAACTCTAGATCAACACTTAAAACATAACACCAGGAACAACAGAAACAATAGTTACAGCAGCAACAGCAGCAGCAGTAACAGCAGCAGCAGCAGCAGCACCAACTTACCTGCAAAAGAAAACATTAATAACTAATGTATCTAAGCATAATCAGCAAAGATTACTCTTAACCCACATTAATTATCACATCCTCGCTCTTTTTTTCAACAGATTTATTCACGGCGAGGTTGATCTTCAATTCACTTAATATCTAAATTGCTAACTGTTACCTGGAGGTTCTCAGAGAGTTTTTACTCCCCTCACACCAGTCACAGCGGAGAAAAAGCCGCCCACTAACTACAGGTTTAGTAATGACTCCAGCAATTGCTTCCACAGAGAACTTACACGCAATGCTCGACGCTCCAGCACCCTTAACACTGCCACTGTTGTGTACTCTCACCCTCACGACTAATTATTCGCTATTTCTAACACATTTAAACAGAATAAAGGCAGCTTCATTATCTCTGAAGTATTAACAAGAATTCTCCTCAAGACAATAAACTCCGCCATCACATAGCTGTTACCACCACTACAACTACTAGTATTGCTACTACTACCTACAACGACTACATTATGCCCTGCACCTCACTATAATATCTATATATTCCCTCTTTGCTCATGTATTGTTTGTAATGGTTTGACAAAGCTCCTGGAGAGCGAAATGTTGGCACAATAAAAATGATACATGAGTTGCAGGTGTGTCCTTTTAACCTAACATATTGTGGGTAATGTTACCAACATTATTACCGTGTACAACTAGGAAGTATAACACATAGCGATGGTTACTGACACATGATACTTTAAAACACATATAACAATGATTTATAGACTATAACAGGGATCATCAGAACACAGTGTTTAACAACACCGACCGACACTTGATATACACCATCACAAATTGGATTCCGGTACTGGTGGAAAGTAGAACATGACTGTGACATGTCCATGACCAGGTGAGAGGATTTTTGTAGCCTTATAGCCATTATTATTAACCCCCCCCCGCCACGTCTGAGGCTTTCACACACACACACACACACACACACACACACACACACACACACACACACACACACACACACACACACAGGGGTCCTATGGTGTAATGGTTAGCACTCTGGACTTTGAATCCAGCGATCCGAATTCGAGTCTCGGTAGGACTTGTCACTGGAGTGTTTTGGAGAGTGATGTACCGGAGGCAGGATCCATACGAAGACGAGCAAGAAGAGCGCACGTAGTAACGACCAGGGAAGAAGGGGAAACCAGGAGCTACGAATCGACCCCTGCAACCACCAATAGGTGAGTACACAGAGTGACCATGGGGGCGGGGGGTGAGAGACAAGTGTCACGTGCTGGGTGTTCAGGAACAGTACCTAGCGACGATGTGGGACGAAGGTTCACAAGTTCGTGAAGTTCTTCCCTCAACCTCACTCTTGATGCCACATATTAAAGACCACGGACACGCATAAACAACTTAAAAACCACAATTCAAATCCTGGATTGAATGAATTATGTAATAAATCAAATGTTTCTCATTCAATTAAGGTGGTTTTTCTTCATATTTTTCTTCTGCTTATTATTATTAATAAAATTATTATTAATAAAATTATTAATAAAATTATTATTAATAAAATTATTAATAAAATTATTATTAATAAAATTATTACTATTCATAATAATAAGAATAATAAAATCATTATTATATTATTATTAATAATACAAATATTTTTATTATTACTCACTAAAATATAAAGTTATTTTCATTTTTCAAATTTTTGTTTGAGGTACAATTGTGAGGATTGTACCATCTGTGTTGAGGATTGTACCATCTGTGTTGAGGATTGTACCATCTGTGTGATAACGTGGATGATACTCACGGTGAGTAGCATAAAACTGTGTTTATCCTGGAGAGAGAGAGAGAGAGAGAGAGAGAGAGAGAGAGAGAGAGAGAGAGAGATAGAGAGAATATGCCCACTGCCCTGAGGTACCATCAATCACCAGCTTGCGGGTACACATGCCCGGGGCAGGTGATGTCTGGTTACATTTGTAACTGAGAGTAAAAAGATGATATGGAGCCAGGAGACATTAGTACTGGAGGTGGGGGTGAGAACCAGTTAGACACTAAGCACTCACTGACACCCAGGCTGGCCTGCCACTCCAGTTTGTCACCGCAACGACATGCAAGAACCAGGAGCAGAACCCTGGCATGTAGATGAATAAACCTGTAGCATGCTTTCTGGGGTTCAGCACCCCCGTGGCCCGGTCCCAGACCAGGCCTCCTGGTGGATCAGGGTCTCATCAACCAGGCTGTTACTGTTGGCGTTATGCCTTGCAACGTATGAACCACAGCCCGGCTGATCAGGAATTGATTTGAGGAAGAGAGAGAGAGAGAGAGAGAGAGAGAGAGAGAGAGAGAGAGAGAGAGAGAGAGAGAGAGAGAGAGAGAGAGAGAGAGAGAGAGAAACTTTTCAAGTTACCTCTTGAAGACAGCCAGAGGTTCGTTGGTAATTCCCTTTATGCATGAAGGAAGGGCTTTGAACAGTCGGTGACCTCTAACACTCATCGTGTTCTCTAGATGGATATATAGCGGTAAGATCCGCTCAGTGTTTACTAGACAAAAGTGTCTGTAAAAATTTATGAGACAAAAATACACTCACCTAGAATATGTACCACTCGCTTGGACAGCCTAAACTTTCTCTTATGTCCTACTTCTGGACACGGTAGAAGAGATCTATGAGATGTTATGACACCACAAGACGGGCAGTCGTGAACAGTTTCACAGCGATCATTCACTTCTCGCCAGACTCACATGTTCTCGTATAAATATTCCATATATTAAAACAATTGATAAAACAAACTCTGGATCACAGATGAGCTACAACTTCCTCCTGCACTATGTATTTATACTATTGAGTACTAAATATATCTATACATTAACCAGGTTGATACATTCACTCAATATATAAGCCTCCATTAACCTGTTCATCGCACAGGACCTTCAGTTTTGTATATATTACAGAACAATGAGAGAAAGAGAGAGAGAGAAAGAGAGAGAATGATACCTCTAAAATGTAAAGAGTCAGTTTGATACACTGTCTACTTATCGTCCACTCACTACTTCTCCAATCAGCTACATGATTATCCATATATCATCATCTCCATCTCTTACCCACATTCCATTATCGATAAGGAAGATGGAGTATATCCGACAGCTACACTAGATGAAGTGCCACTGACAGCTACACTAGATGAAGTGACACTGACAGCTACACTAGATGAAGTGCCACTGACAGCTACACTAGATGAAGTGCCATTGACAGCTACACTAGATGAAGTGCCACTGACAGCTACACTAGATGAAGTGCCACTGACAGCTACACTAGATGAAGTGACACTGACAGCTACACTAGATGAAGTGCCATTGACAGCTACACTAGATGAAGTGCCACTGACAGCTACACTAGATGAAGTGCCACTGACAGCTACACTAGATGAAGTGCCACTGACAGCTACACTAGATGAAGTGACACTGACAGCTACACTAGATGAAGTGCCACTGACAGCTACACTAGATGAAGTGCCATTGACAGCTACACTAGATGAAGTGCCACTGACAGCTACACTAGATGAAGTGCCACTGACAACTACACTAGATGAAGTGCCACTGACAGCTACACTAGAGGCAGTACCACTGACAGCTACACTAGAGGCAGTACCACTGACAGCTACACTAGAGGCAGCACCACTGACAGCTACACTAGATGAAGTACCACTGACAGCTACACTAGATGAAGTACCACTGACAGCTACACTAGAGGCAGTACTACTGACAGCTACACTAGAGGCAGCACCACTGACAGCTACAATAGATGAAGTACCACTGACAGCTACAATAGATGAAGTACCACTGACAGCTACACTAGAGGCAGTACCACTGACAGCTACACTAGAGGCAGTACCACTGACAGCTACACTAGATGAAGTACCACTGACAGCTACACTAGATGAAGTACCACTGACAGCTACACTAGAGGCAGTACCACTGACAGCTACACTAGAGGCAGCACCACTGAGAGCTACACTAGAGGAAGTACCACTGACAGCTACATAGATGAAGATACCACTGCACAGCTACACTAGAGGCAGTACCACTGACAGCTACACTAGATGAAGTACCACTGACAGCTACACTAGATGAAGTACCACTGACAGCTACACTAGAGGCAGTACCACTGACAGCTACACTAGAGGAAGTACCACTGACAGCTACACTAGATGAAGTACCACTGACAGCTACACTAGAGGCAGTACCACTGACAGCTACACTAGATGAAGTACCACTGACAGCTACACTAGAGGCAGCACCACTGACAGCTACACTAGATGAAGTACCACTGACAGCTACACTAGAGGCAGTACCACTGACAGCTACACTAGAGGCAGCACCACTGACAGCTACACTAGATGAAGTACCACTGACAGCTACACTAGAGGCAGTACCGCTGACAGCTACACTAGATGAAGTACCACTGACAGCTACACTAGATGAAGTACCACTGACAGCTACACTAGAGGCAGCACCACTGACAGCTACACTAGATGAAGTACCACTGACAGCTACACTAGAGGCAGTACCACTGACAGCTACACTAGAGGCAGTACCACTGACAGCTACACTAGATGAAGTACCACTGACAGCTACACCTAGAGGAAGTACCCTGACAGCTACACTAGATGAAGTACCACTGACAGCTACACTAGAGGCAGTACCACTGACAGCTACACTAGATGAAGTACCACTGACAGCTACACTAGAGGCAGTACCACTGACAGCTACACTAGAGGCAGTACCACTGACAGCTACACTAGAGGCAGTACCACTGACAGCTACACTAGAGGCAGTACCACTGACAGCTACACTAGATGCAGTACCACTGACAGCTACACTAGAGGCAGTACCACTGACAGCTACACTAGATGAAGTACCACTGACAGTTACACTAGATGAAGTACCACTGACAGCTACACTAGAGGCAGTACCACTGACAGCTACACTAGAGGAAGTACCACTGACAGCTACACTAGATGAAGTACCACTGACAGCTACACTAGAGGCAGTACCACTGACAGCTACACTAGATGAAGTACCACTGACAGCTACACTAGAGGCAGTACCACTGACAGCTACACTAGATGAAGCACCACTGACAGCTACACTAGAGGCAGTACCACTGACAGCTACACTAGATGAAGCACCACTGACAGCTACACTAGAGGCAGTACCACTGACAGCTACACTAGATGAAGTACCACTGACAGCTACACTAGAGGCAGTACCACTGACAGCTACACTAGATGAAGCACCACTGACAGCTACACTAGAGGCAGTACCACTGACAGCTACACTAGATGAAGCACCACTGACAGCTACACTAGAGGCAGTACCACTGACAGCTACACTAGATGAAGCACCACTGACAGCTACACTAGAGGCAGTTCGCATCAGGAAGACCAACAAGAGATGACCAGAAAATAATCACTGTTAATCCCAGGTTAATGAGGTGGCCTCCAGCCAACTCCAGGTCAATTCCTGGATAATTACTAGACTCGCTCTCCAGGTAAACCTCCACCGTGATGTAGTGCTTCCTTTACCGAGTGTTATAAATCCTGGTATGAGAGCGGGTGGCGGGGGCGATGATCGTAGCAGCCATGACAGGATATTACAACAATCTCTGACGGGGGAAGACATTATCACTAAGGTGAACCTGACAGCATGGTGCTAGAGCATTGTCAGTCTTGAAACTAGGTGGTCAGTCCCTCAGTCTTGAAACTAGGTGGTCAGTCCCCCAGTGTTGAAACTAGGTGGTCAGTCCCTCAGTGGTATACAATACCCACATGTTGATAAGTATGACATGTGCAACAGCTAGGCTCACAACCGAAATTACCGGGATCGAACCCTGGGCGAGAAGGGATTTACAGGACAAGTGTTCTAGCATATCTCTCTGTTACTTAGCAACAAATAAGCACGGCCGTAGTTAGTCAGCTGTTCTGGGTTGCATAATGGAAGAGTACTGAAAAAAGGGGGAAATAAACCACATTGCTTGGCTTTCTTGTGTTATCCCTGGGTTATTAATCCCAATACATTCTACTTCCTATACCAAACCATCTCAGCGTTAATTTAACTCCGGGTAAAACCAAGTCTGCCTCAGATAAAATATGAAATTTCAGCAACAATCTGCCTATAGATAAGAATACGTCACGTCATATATTGTGTAGAAACACACAGGTTATCATACGTTGAAATCAAACTTTCTCTCTCAGGTACAAATGTCCCACAATTTGGAGAAGAAACTTTACACGATGCTTCGGTCCTCCCTTGATGATGATGATCTAGATAGACCGAAACGTTGTCTGAAATTTCCTCTCCGGAGTGTTGGTTACTTGTGAATTGTTCCAGCAATGACATTTCGGGATATTCGTGAATTGTTCCAGCAATGGTATTGTGGATATTTGTGAACTGTTCCAACAATGGTATTGTGGGATATTTGTGAAACGTTGCAGCCACGGTGTAGTGTTCCTTGTGAAGTGTTGCAGACACGATATTGTGGGTAACCTGTGAATTGATGAAGCCATGGAATTGTCGGTTAGTTGTGAACTGCCACAGCCACCGTATTGTGGGATCTGAATTGTTCCATCCACGGGATTGTGGGTGAGTTCTGAATGGCTTCACCAATGGTATTGTGGGTGAGTTCTGAATTGCTCCACCAATGGTATTGTGGGTATTATTCTTCAAAAGAATCCCTAGAGATGAAGACCTGTGAAACAAATAAGATAAGTCATCTCAGGGAACTTAAAGACAAATAACAAATATATCTTTGCAGGTGCACATAAGAGTGAAGAAGAGAGGCAGGTCAAGGAGTGGGCAGGGTTATCTGTGGCATTTCTGTACTAGTGCCAATATTATCTAGGTTATTTCTGAGGTCCTTGCGGTGACTCCGATGTTATGTGTATAATATAGACTGAGCTGCTGGTTCTCATGGTGTTGAATTGGTTGTCATTGTGCATTTAAAGTAAGATACACTATACTGACTTGTGTCTTAAAGTAAGGTACACTATACTGACTTGTGTCTTAAAGGCATTCTGAGTGTGTCTTAAAGTAAGGGATTCTAAGTGTAATTACAGTAAGATATTCTGACCGTCGTTAAGATAAGGTGTTCTGACTGTGTTCTTAATGTAAGACATTCTGTGTTGTTAAGGTAAGACATTCTGACTGTTGTGACGGTGTTGTTAAGGCAGACCAGTACCACAAGTGTTGTGGTACTGGTCAAGTATGTTGATACAACACAAGTTTATGGCAGGAATATTCTCATGAACGTGCAAGGATGCACTGGTTGCACAGTCCTGCCAGTTCGTGTTGAATATCCACATTAATGTTGTCTTCTGAACACGCTGAGGGTTAAGTTTATTAGCTTTTGTAGCGAGGGAGAGTACAAGGAGTGCATATGTTAGGTGTGGGAGGACGTGGTCTTTGTATGAGTGTATTTTGGGTATTCTTTATGCCTCTGTTAGTTTGCAAGCGTTTTGTTCTTGGTTTTGTGGTTATTGCACATCTGATGGTCGTGTGTTTGTCAATGTATAGACGACTGTCTATAGTTCATGTGTTTGTCACTGTATAGTTAGTGTTAGTGCGACTTGTAAATGGTCCAAGTTGGAGCGAAACGTCGTCACAAGTTTCTCTCTCCTATGTGTGGGTTATTTGTGTATTGTGTTTTGAGACAGTTATATATGAGCGTGTCAGAGCCTATGAGTGAAGGTTTATTTTGAGAAGTGTGTTGTCTTTTCTTGTAGCCTAAATATTGTTGCTTTATTTACGTTGGCTTTAAAGTATTGTAAGATTTTGAACCTTTGTTTTTCCTTGTTTCCCTATAACCAAGATTCTCAACGCCTACCGTCCCTCTCTCTCCTAGCAGTTAACTAGGTACCTGGGTGTTAGCCCTGGATGCGACCCTCATCAGTCACCTAATACACGTGTACCTATTGAGCGACCTTCAAGAGTCGCCTAGTACAGGGGTACCTACTTCTGATGTATTAGGGGACTTCCTGAGCTGACAGACTGACTTATTCCTTATCTCTCTCTCTCTCTCTCCTCTGTTCCCTTATTCCTTATCTCTCTCTCTCTCTCCTCTGTTCCCTTATTCCTTATCTCTCTCTCTCTCTCCTCTGCTCCCTTATTCCTTACCTCTATCTCCCTCCTCTGCTCCCTTATTCCTTACCCCTCTCTCCCTCCTTTGTTCACTTATTCCTTCCCACTGTCTCCTTCCTCTTCTAATTCCTTCTCTCCCTTTTTCCTCTGCTCCCTAGTGCCTTCCCACTCTTTCCTTTGCTCCCTCATTCCATCCTGGACCCTCCTTCACATTGCCCCTCCTACCACCCCTCCTGCACCTCCCTCCCGGGTAGGGTAATCAGCGCGGGAGGAGTCATAAAGCGGCCATAACACTGACAGCAGATAATGGATATTTACTTTGCGGTTACAGCAAGTGAGAAGGAACGAAGGGAGGGAGGGAGAGGGATAGGTAGGTAGAAAGGGAGAAAGGAGGGCGTTGGCTATAGGGAAGGAGTGTAAGATAAAGAGGGATGTGACGGAGGAAGAGATAAGATGGGAGAGAGGGAGAAAAAGCAGGAGGGAGAAAAGGAAGAACAGAGGGAGAGAGATAAGTTTATAAGGGCGAGTACCAGATAGTGAGAAGGAAAGGGTAAAGAATGATAGGATGGAGTGAAGGATGGAGGGAGGATATAGGAGAAGGAGGTACAGTGCACAACACAATACTACAACACAGCACCAACCACGTAACACCACAACAC
Organism: Cherax destructor; assembly: GCA_009830355.1. NCBI lineage: Eukaryota > Metazoa > Arthropoda > Malacostraca > Decapoda > Parastacidae > Cherax > Cherax destructor. Next base: position 136,206 of record WNWK01001358.1, read on the forward strand.
CTCATCGCAACACAAAACCAACACTACACACCTTATTACAACACCTTATCTCAACACAACACCTCATCTCAGCACCACAACACAACACAACACCTCATCTCAGCACCACAACACAATACAACACCTCATCTCAGCACCACAACACAACACAACACCTCATCTCAGCACCACAACACAACACAACACCTCATCGCAGCAACACAACACAACACAACACCTCATCGCAGCAACACAACACAACACAACACCTCATCGCAGCAACACAACACAACACCTCATCTCAGCAACACAACACAACACAACACCTCATCTCAGCAACACAACACAACTCAACACCTCATCTCAGCAACACAACACAACTCAACACCTCATCTCAGCAACACAACACAACTCATCACAACACAACATTCACATGTAAGTTTGTATCACAAAAAGAAGTTAATTTAAGTTGAGGTCACGATACAAGTCAGGGTGTTGCCTTTATCCGGAACCTCCCTTGAGGCTGTAGCCAAGGTTCGTTTGTGCCTCATTACATCCCACTGATGTGCTGATCTACCTAACTGTTGCTGCTGGCATACCACACACACACACACCATAATATGGCTCTCTTACATTTATCGATCTCAGTTGATGAGTTGTAAGTTGAAGGTCTACTAAGCCTGCGTCACCCCCGGGATTTTCATTGTTACCCCTTTAGGGTAATTTACCCCGGTTCCCCGACCTAAGTGAATAATACTTAGAGAAAATAACAAAAAAGGCTGGAACAATACACACACAACCCGCACATATAAAAAAAAGAGAGGAGCTTACGACGACGTTTCGGTCCGACTTGGACCATTTACAAAGTCACACTAACACAAAGGACAGGTAGAAGAGGTATTTATAGGCAGGCAGACAGGGTAGGGCACAAAAAGTGGTAGAGGGGTAATAATGGAGGTAGTAGTGGTGGTGGTAGTAGTGGAGTCAGTCATATTCTAGGAAAGGAGCACTGCAACGAAGCTGGCGACCCGCATAGGGTAAGGACAAAGAATTTTTGTTGCATCCACGGATCTGGAACAGGATTATAAGATGGATAGGGAAGCAATGTGGCACATGTTGCAAATGTGCATAATAGGCGGTAGGTTACTAAATGCAGTCAAAAAAAAATTTGTGCGGTTAGGTTATGTAGGGAAGCGGGACATTATTTTCCAGTAAAAGTAGGCGTCAGACAGGGATGTGTGCTGTCACCATGGTTGTTTAACATATTTTTAGATGGGGTAATAAAAAAAGTGATTGCTAGGGTGTTGGGAAGAGGAGTGCGATTAAACGATAAAGAATTTGATACAAAATGCGAGTTGTCACAGTTGCTTTTTGCCTATGACGCGGTGCTAATGAGGGAGTCTGAAGAGAAGTTGCAGAAGTTGATGGAAAAATTTGGGAGGGTATGCAAAAGAAGGAAATTAAAAGTGAACAAAGGAAAGAGCAAGGTGATGAAAGATTGGATATCGGATTAGAGGGAGTTGTGGAACAAGTAAATGTGTTCAGAAACTTGGAGGAGGATGGGTCTATAAAAGATGATTTGAACTGTGCATAGAATTGACGAGGGAAGAAAAGTGGATGGTGCAATGAGGCATTTGTGGAGGCAAAGAACTTCTTTCATAGAGACAAAGAGGGGAGGAATATACAAGTATATAGTGGTGCCATTACCAATACTGCTATATGGGTGTGAAGCATGGGGTTTAAATATTGCTGAGAAGAGGAGGCTGGAGGAAGTGGAGATATTATGTTTGAGGGCAATATGTGGTGTGAATATGCAGAGAATTCGTAGCTTGGAGATTAGATGTGGGCATATATATATATATATATATATATATATATATATATATATATATATATATATATATATATATGCAAACAATCGCAGACAGGCGATCTTAACTATGCAAGACAAGCCATGAGGGGTGGAAATCTTTAGCTCAAGTACTTTCACACTCCTCAGGGCGTCATCAGGAGCTATGCAATGTTGCAAGGCAGCAACTGAAGACGGAAAAGGTTTTCTCAGAGTTGCGCAGTGCGGGTCTGTCACCTTAGTAATAGATATCAACAAGTTGGTTTTGAAAACCACGTCAGCAAATACTAAGACATACTTATTATAAAACGTTTCGGTCCTGGACCTTGATCACTTCTAACACACATGTTCTAGTGTTTGCTAGCGTGTTTTCCCACACACAGATATATACCTCCGGATATACACCCAAATACAAACATCTCTGTATGAATACAAAGAGATATAGCTGTATGTATACATCTCTTTGTATAGACACACACTGATATACACTTTGTGTACACACACACATATACAGTGTGTATAATCTGAGATTTCGGGTTCAGGCAGGCTCATGACAAAAGAAACTAAGCCCAGCTGGGCTCAGGACGCAACAAGCTGAGCTCTTCTGGGCTCAGGACGCATCAAGTTAAGCTCAAATCACAATAAGTTGGGTTCATGACCCAACAAGCTGGGCTCAGAACACAGCAAACTGGGTTGGAGAGGGCTGGGGGCCCGCCACGGTGGCTGGGTGGGCGGCGGCGGCGGCGGCTAATGCGATAATTGGTGTGTAGGCAAATTTGACAGATTACGAGTTGCTGGCGCTACTGTGATGCTTCTTTGTTTGTGACCACACACACACACACACACACACACACACAGTGGCCACATACAAAATGATAACTAAACGCTGATGACAACGGAAAACAGAGAAATAAGCAGAAGAACCAGGATTAAACACTCAAGAACACCAAGAGACGAGAAGAGAAGAGAAGAGTATAACTAATTCGATAATGATTATCATGGAAGGCAAATCAGAATGAGGCTGCAACACAGCCAAATAAGAAGGAATTATGAGAGTAAAACATTAAGTGATAAGGCAGTAGATAAAGAGAGAAGCACACACACACACGTGATGACAAGAAAGTATGCGAGGAACTGAGCAAGGGGATTTAAAGAGATACTCACTAAGGAGACAGGAATGCTGCCAAAGAACAGGATTTAATAATAGAAACTGAAGAGTATTCAAACCTCAAGGAAGTTAATGAAGCGAGTGAAAGAGATGGTCACAACAAAGACTATAAGGACTGATAACATATCACAGGAAGTACTGGAAAGATAAGAACTGTGTGAACCTGTAGCAAAGATCAAGTCAATACTGGGAAACCCCAAATATGATCCTATACAAAGGAAGTCGTGTAACAAGACTAAGACTACTCCCAGATATGAGGGGAACTGAGCTATGAGTTGAACCTGGAAAGCTGGAAAATAACTGGACCTGGAGCTGGAAAATAACTGGACCTGGAGCTGGAAAATAACTGAACCTGGAGCTGGAAAATAACTAGACCTGGAGAGCTGGAAAAAAAACCGTCTCCAGTATTACTGTGTAAATTGAAGTGATAAAGCCAGTGGTTGGCGACACTTCTCCACATCTTTCTACGTCTTCATATAAAACAAAAAGGCACTTGTTCCACTAAAACTACTCTTCCTACTACCACTACTACTTCTACTACTGCATTACTTCCACTACCAACCTTACCACTACCACTGTGATGCAGGAGTGTACTGTTTCACATATCAGGTCTCAGGAAGACCTGTCTAGCAATTGCCAGTGTGACCCATTACTCGGGAAGGGTGTGGCAGAGTGGCAATTGCTAGGCAGGACCTGTTGTGACCTGATATGTGAAACAGTACACTCCTACATCATCACACCAATACTTCTTTTTCTTCCTCTCTTGGTCCCGTCCCGGTCCCCCTCGCCTATATATACTGGCTCCCTCACTTCTTTGTGTTAGTGTGACTTTGTAAATGGTCCAAGTCGGATCGAAACGTCGTGGTAAGCTCCTCTCTCCCGTGTGCGGGTTATTTGTGTATTCCTCTCCATATGTTGAACCCTCAGCAGTACATAAGTTGTTTCCCAGGTGTTCCTATTGTTTCTACCGCCACTAATGTGGGCTGCATAGGTGTTATCTTCTACCTTATTCTCAGTGGTAAGGTCTTATCAAACCGCAAAGCTTTTTCCATGTAGTATTTACTTGCGCGCATGTGTACTGTACGTATGTTAGCGTATGTGTACCGCATGTGTACTGTATGTATGTTAGCGTATGTGTACCGCATGTGTACTGTACGTATGTTAGCGTATGTGTACCGCATGTGTACTGTACGTATGTTTGCGTGCGCACGACGATGTGTAATTACTTATTTTTAATTACCTATCAGCGGTTACAGTAGATCTGCGCTTATGACTTTTGGATCTTATTCATGTTTGTGTGTGTGTGTACTCACCTGTTTGTGGTGGCAGGGGTCGATTCACGGTTGTGTGTGTGTGTGAAGGTTACACATAATGAGAATAATTTATCTGACAGTAGTGACTTAGCCACAGCGAGTCCATTCACCACTGTCTTGAGCGCTTCAACCTGCTGCTGTTGCTGCTGTTGCTGCTGTTGCTGCTGTTGCTGTGCTGTTGCTGTACTGCTGGCACAGCACCCACACACCATGTTATTATATTCTCGGTCTAGCTAAACCCACAGGGGCCACACAGCGCCTGGGGAAAGGGGAGGTAATCAGGTTTGATCCCAGGAAGGGGAGCTCCAAATATTCCGATCAAGAGCCATTCAAGGTACACACATGAAGGTCAGCGAACCAGCATCAAGGTACACACATGAAGGTCAGTGAACCAGCATCAAGGTACACACATGAAGGTCAGTGAACCAGCATCAAGGTACACACATGAAGGACAGTGAACCAGCATCAAGGTACACACATGAAGGTCAGTGAACCAGCATCAAGGTACACACATGAAGGTCAGTGAACCAGCATCAAGGTACACACATGAAGGTCAGTGAACCAGCATCAAGGTACACACATGAAGGACAGTGAACCAGTATCAAGGTACACACATGAAGGTCAGTGAACCAGCATCAAGGTACACACATGAAGGACAGTGAACCAGCATCAAGGTACACACATGAAGGTCAGTGAACCAGCATCAAGGTACACACATGAAGGTCAGTGAACCAGCATCAAGGTACACACATGAAGGTCAGTGAACCAGCATCAAGGTACACACATGAAGGTCAGTGAACCAGCATCAAGGTACACACATATGAAGGTCAGTGAACCAGCATCAAGGTACACATGAAGGTCAGTGAACCAGCATCAAGGTACACACATGAAGGTCAGTGAACCAGCATCAAGGTACGCACATGAAGGTCAGTGAACCAGCATCAAGGTAGACGCCTTGCTGTCTTGAAGTGCAGTCATACGTGATGTTTCTGGGGACCAGAAATGCTAATTTCAGCAATTCATTGTATGTCACATTATTATGTTTTGTTTACCACGCATGTTGTGTACCTTGTCACTCCTACCCTTGTTTGTGACTCACCTGTCAACACACACACCACACACCACACACACACACCACCACAACACACACACACCACACACACACCACACACCACACACACACACACACCACACACACACACACACACACACACCACACACACACACACACACACACACACACACACACACACCACACACACACACACACACACACACACACACACACACACACACACACACACACACACACACACACACACACACCACACACACACACACACACACACACACACACACACACACACACACACACACACACACACACCACACACACACCACACACACACCACACACACACACACACACACACACACACACACACACACACACACCACACACACACACACACCACACCACACACACACACACACACACACCACACACACACACACACACACACACACACACACACACACACACACACACACACACACACACACACACACACACACACACACACACACACACACACACACCACACACACACACACACACACACACACACCACACACCACACACACACACACCACACGCACACACACACACACACACACCACACACACACACACACACACCACACACACACACACACACACACACACACACACACACACCACACACCACACACACCACACACACACACACACACACACACCACACACACCACACACACACACACACACACACACACACCACACACACACACACACACCACACACACACACACACCACACACACACACACACACCACACACCACACACACACACCACACACACACACACACACACCACACACACCACACACACCACACACCACACACACACACACACACACCACACACACACCACACACACCACACACAC
>WNWK01001358.1:147500-247500 GCA_009830355.1 Cherax destructor
CATAGAATTGATGAGGGGAAAAGGGTGAGTGGAGCACTTCGGAGTCTGTGGAGACAAAGAACCTTGTCCATGGAAGTAAAGAGGGAATGTATGAGAGTATAGTTATACCAACGCTCTTATATGGGTGTGAAGCATGGGTGATGAATGTTGCAACGAGGAGAAAGCTGGAGGCAGTGGAGATGTCATGTCTGAGGTCAATGTGTGGTGTGAATATAATGCAGAGAATTCGGAGTTTGGAAATTAGGAGGAGGTGCGGGATTACCAAAACGATTGTCCAGAGAGCTGAGGAGGGGTTGTTGAGGTGGTTTGGACATGTAGAGAGAATGGAACGAGACAGAGTGACTTCGAGAGTGTATAAATCTGTAGTGGAGGGAAGGCGGGGTAGGGGTCGGCCTAGGAAAGGTTGGAGGGAGGGGTAAAGGAAGTTTGTGTGCGAGGGGCTTGGATTTCCAGCAAGCATGTGTGAGCGTATTTGATAGGAGTGAATGGAGGCATATGGTTTTTAATACTTGACGTGCTGTTGGAGTGTGAGCAAAGTAACATTTATGAAGGGATTCAGGAAACCGGCAGGCCGGACTTGAGTTCTGGAGATGGGAAGTACAGTGCCGGCACTCTGAAGGAGGGGTGTAAATGTTGCAGTTTTATAACTGTAGTGTAAAGCACCCTTCTGGCAAGACAGTGATGGAGTGAATGATGATGAAAGTTTTTCTTTTTCGGGCCACCCTGCCTTGGTGGAATCGGCCGATGTGTTAATAAATAAAAAAATATAATATATTATATATATATATATATATATATATATATATATATATATATATATATATATATATATTAATAAGAAAGTAAGACAAGCTTGAACAGCACTGTGAACAAGGACTGAGTAAGGTGTTGAACTTCACAATAGCAAGTACAGTTGCCAAATTTCATAAAAGAAATTATATGTAAATACGAGCGCACCCAAGGGGCTGGGGAAGCATAACACTGGTCAATTAATGGTTAAAAGCCGTAGGCTAGGAGCTGGAGCTCGACCCCAACAAACACCTTCACACTTCAACAGCATTAATTACGCCAGTGTTTGGCCTACACGTCTGCCAGACGTACGATCACTGAAACACAGGCTCCTGCCTGATGTACAATCAATGTATACAAGGCTCCTGCCGGACGTAAGATTAGTGTAAACACGTGCAGGCTCCTGTAAACAGATAGCTCAACACGACAACTGCAAATTAAACACAGATACAGCAGAAGTAAATAACTTCAACCCATAAACCACAATAAATGAGCAATTGTTACATTATAGACGGTTATAGCGTTAAGTAAACCGCAATACCTCGCAGTTGTTATGGTATAGAGTTAAAATGCAAGAAAGTTGAGATAAGGTAATATTGAAATAGCATCAGGTGTAGCAACCAACAACACATAGTGGTGCTCCCTCATCATTATGTTGTGGTAGACGCCAAGGTGGAGGTGAGGGTGCAGGAGGAAGAGGTGGGCCTCAAGGTGGAGGATGAAGGCGAGTGTAGGAGGATACCGTGTCAAGGTGAGAATGTTGGCGTCAAGGTGGAGGAGGATACGAATGTCAAGGTGAAGCTGAGAATGAAGGACGATGTGGGCGTCAAGGTGGTGAGAGAGCAGAAGGAGAAGGTGGGCGTGAAAGTGGAGGAGGACGTAGAGGAGAGAGTATCATTACAATAATAGTATATAATACCGACAAGATAAGGATCAGTCACATGTGCAATACCACAAAAGACTAAGGTACTGAACACCGGCTTCCAGGCTGAGGGACTGATTACCTATCTTCCACTGTCTTATGTGTATAGTTCTTCAAAATTGAGGGACTGATTACCTCGTCTTCTACGGTCCTTACATAGCATCCCTGAATTAAAGCGATAAAGCTCTAGTTGGCGAAACGTCTTGACATGAAGATACCCAGGTGTTGTTGGTTGAGAAGAACAGAATAAGAAAACCAGCGTAAGTAAGTGAAAAGATGTATTTTAGATTATTATATATATATATATATATATATATATATATATATATATATATATATATATATATATATATATATATATATATATGGATATATTTACAATACTTTTTTTAAATACTGACACTAAGAGTGAAAAGGTCGTGAGGAACGAAGATGGTGAAGATAGAGATAAGAATGGAGGAAGGTGAGGATGGAGGAAGGTTGTAAGGATGGAGGGAGGTGAGGATGGAGGGAGGATGGGAGGTGAGGATAGAGGGAGGTGAGAACTCTGAGAATGACATGTAGTCTCTCATCGTAATATGACGAACACACTCAGGAATAAAAGAATATATGAAACAAAGGAAGAATAAAGTATGTAAAAAGGAGGAATAACATCTTGTAGGAGTGTGGAAGAGCCAGTTGTGGGTGTAGGGGAAGTTCGTGAGGCAGTGGGTAGAATGAAAGGGGGTAAGGCAGCTGGGATTGATGGGATAAAGATAGAAATGTTAAAAGCAGGTGGGGATATAATTTTGGAGTGGTTGGTGCTATTATTTAATAAATGTATGGAAGAGGGTAAGGTACCTAGGGATTGGCAGAGAGCGTGTATTGTTCCTTTGTATAAAGGCAAAGGGGACAAAAGAGAGTGCAAAAATTATAGGGGAATAAGTCTGTTGAGTGTACCTGGTAAAGTGTATGGTAGAGTTATTATTGAAAGAATTAAGAGTAAAACAGAAAGCAGGATAGCAGATGAACAAGGGGGCTTTAGGAAAGGTAGGGGGTGTGTAGACCAAGTGTTTACAGTGAAACATATAGGTGAACAGTATTTGGATAAGGGTAAAGATGTTTTTGTGGCATTTATGGATTTGGAAAAGGCGTATGATAGGGTAGATAGGGGGGCAATGTGGCAGATGTTGCAGGTGTATGGAATAGGAGGAAGGTTACTGAAAGCAGTGAAGAGTTTTTATAAGGATAGTGAGGCTCAGGTTAGAGTGTGTAGGAGGGAAGGGGACTATTTCCCAGTAAAAGTGGGCCTTAGACAAGGATGTGTGATGTCACCGTGGTTGTTCAATATATTTATAGATGGGGTTGTAAGAGAAGTGAATGCGAGGGTCTTGGCAAAAGGTGTTGGGCTAAAAGATAAAGAAGCAAATACAAAGTGGGAGTTGTCACAGTTGCTTTTTGCTGATGACACTGTGCTTTGGGAGATTCTGAAGAGAAGCTGCAGAGGTTGGTGGATGAATTTGGTAGGGTGTGTAAAAGAAGAAAATTGAAAGTGAATATAGGAAAGAGTAAGGTGATGAGGATAACAAAAAGAATAGGTGACGAAAGATTGGATATCAGATTGGAGGGAGAGAGTATGGAGGAGGTGAATGTATTCAGATATTTGGGAGTGGACATGTCGGCGGATGGGTCTATGAAGGATGAGGTGAATCATAGAATTGATGAGGGGAAAAGGGTGAGTGGAGCACTTCGGAGTCTGTGGAGACAAAGAACCTTGTCCATGGAAGTAAAGAGGGAATGTATGAGAGTATAGTTATACCAACGCTCTTATATGGGTGTGAAGCATGGGTGATGAATGTTGCAACGAGGAGAAGGCTGGAGGCAGTGGAGATGTCATGTCTGAGGTCAATGTGTGGTGTGAATATAATGCAGAGAATTCGGAGTTTGGAAATTAGGAGGAGGTGCGGGATTACCAAAACGATTGTCCAGAGAGCTGAGGAGGGGTTGTTGAGGTGGTTTGGACATGTAGAGAGAATGGAACGAGACAGAGTGACTTCGAGAGTGTATAAATCTGTAGTGGAGGGAAGGCGGGGTAGGGGTCGGCCTAGGAAAGGTTGGAGGGAGGGGGTAAAGGAAGTTTTGTGTGCGAGGGGCTTGGACTTCCAGCAAGCATGTGTGAGCGTATTTGATAGGAGTGAATGGAGGCATATGGTTTTTAATACTTGACGTGCTGTTGGAGTGTGAGCAAAGTAACATTTATGAAGGGATTCAGGGAAACCGGCAGGCCGGACTTGAGTTCTGGAGATGGGAAGTACAGTGCCGGCACTCTGAAGGAGGGGTGTTAATGTTGCAGTTTTATAACTGTAGTGTAAAGCACCCTTCTGGCAAGACAGTGATGGAGTGAATGATGATGAAAGTTTTTCTTTTTCGGGCCACCCTGCCTTGGTGGGAATCGGCCGATGTGTTAATAAAAAAAAAAAAAAAAAAAAAAAAAACTGCCAGAAGAATTACCTTACCCGTTTACCTTATGCCATTTTCGTGGGTCGTCGCCCCTGCGGTCCGGTCCCAGACCAGACCTGGATACTGACCTGATCGATTAGGCTACTGCTGCTGAGAATAATAGATATAAATGGAGAACAGATCAACGAAGAGCCTAACAGACCAAAGAATGGGACACCAGATAAATTATTGAGAGCATAACAAACCAAAATATGATGATAAAGTCCGGGCACAGGTAGAAGAAGCAGGATGAAGGGGAACTAAGAGACTACACAGAAAAAAAAAGCCTACATTAACAAGAGTACAAATAAACAGTAATAAATAAGCAAAGGTGGTACTTGCCCCGCAACACCAGGCATAATAATAAACAACACCATAAGCGGTGCCACAGGGTGAAAACACCCACACCTGATTATATATACTTCTCCCAGTACACAAACATGACACAAACCACTTAATTGACTCTAGACCAAAGTGACACATTTAATCTCTTTACCATATACAAAAAGTGATTTAATCTCTGAAAACACATTATATATTTTTACCATGTGTAAAAAGTGACTTAATCTGTGAAAACAGGCAATGTTTACGATCAACAAGCGGGCCAAGCCTCGTATAAATGCAGTCTGGATCTGCCCACAAACTTATCAAGGGAGAGGGGGAAAAAAAGTTCCCACTTTTAACTCGATTATATAAGGTAAAAAAATTACCTCACTGCTGTGACCGTAGATGCCAGTCCCCCATTTACCTTATTTTATTTATCAGATTTCACTTATTTACTTCGTTAGGCTTAAGGTTTATCTACTGCACGAGAAACATTAAAGCCGCAAGCCACTTGTACACTAAGAACACAAAGTACTAAGGAATAAAATAAACTGAATATACTTTACACACACTGATACACGCAGGGGTTTGCAATCTTACCCATCTACTTTTAACTGTATGAGCTGAGAATTTAACCTGTATTATAAATCTGGCCAGTTTTATGGCGTGGTATTATTATTAATTCTGTTTGTGTGTTCTATTGATATTTTAGCACATTAAACCCTTCCTTTTCCATTGTTCACACTCTCTAAGGAACAATTTCTCCAGCGTTTTACATCTCTCCTTCAGCTGGTCATGACATGATTATGATCCTCGTCAGGTGATTCTTCCTTGCAAATAAATTAACAAAAACAACTCTTCCTCTCTGAACATTTTTCAATGAATTTACGATTACATTTTTTTTTTGGCGGTGCGAACATATCTTTCTTACACCTTTAAATATCTTCTTTTTCCCAGCGTTTTTGATAAGACCTTTCTTGTTACTCAGTATTTTTTCTCTACGTCCAAACTTTCCCACATTTCTTAAGCATTTTTTCCTACTTTAAAACATTCCTCGTTTTCCCTATTCTTTCTCCAAAGTTTCACTCCATCCTTTTTTTTCAGCGTTTCAACTTCCTTCCCCTTTTCCAGCGTATTCTAAACCCACGTACTTTTCCACGCGCCCCTTTAACCCGCGTATTTTTCCAGCGCTTTTTAACCCGCGAACTTTGAAAAATCACATCGAAGTGGCGCCTAAGAAGCGTGAAGATAAGGCGCGAATAAAATCTGGCCCCGAAGCGACTCCAAGAACTTGGATACTTTGAGGGAAGAAATGCCTCTGAAATGCCGGTGCCGCACTGAATAAATTATGGAGCTACAGATGTTCCCGATCCCCTCACTAAATTCAATATGCAGTCGCTCATGGACTCAGATGCTGGTGGAGAACCCGTGAATGTGGAGGGAGAGAGCAGAGTGTGGGAGGATGGAAGGTGGGAGGGGATGTGAAGGAAACTGGAAGGGGTGGTGGTATAGGTGTGAGGAATGTCAAGGAGGGTAGAAGTGGTAGTAAAAGGAATGTGAGAGCCGCAGTGGGAAGTTGATGGAAGAAGTGTTGGAAAGGAAAGTGGAAAAGGTAATGGAGTAGGGCGAGAGCGGAACTGGATAAATGGGTGGGGTGGTGTATTTAAAAATCAGACTGGTGGAGGATGGAGGGTGGGAGGGATGGTGGTGAGAGAGGGAGGGATTATAGGGGAAGAGAGTGGAGGTGGAGTGGTGGTGAAAGGTGAGTAGTTTTTGATAGAGGGTGAGAGCGGTAGTAGAGGCGGAGGGTGGGTGGGAGTAAGGGGAGGGTGAAGGGTGGAAGTAGTGTCGAAGGGAGTGATGGTAGAAAGAGTGAAGAGAAAGGGTAAGAGTGGTGGAAGATGAGAATGGGGTGAAGTAGGGTGGGGGTGGAAGAGGGTGAGTGGGGTTGGAGGTGTGACGGTGGATGGAGTAGGGTGGTGCGGTGGAAGAGGAGGGGAGGGGTTGAGTATAGGGAAAGGCTTGAAGGAGGGGGGTAGGGGAAGGTTGAGTGGGTCAAACAGAGTAGCAGCAGCGGGCGCTTCAGAAAAAAAACTATGAAACTAAAAGAGAACTGCAATAATAAAAAAAGAGAAGGTAGATTAATTGAGAAGGGAAGTGAGGGAAAGAGGAAAGGTGATAAAGGAAGCGAGGTGATGGCAGGAAGGAGGTGATAAAAGAAATGTGAAGGAAGGGCTTATGCTCTAAAAGGGTTAAGCAATTTATTAAGTGTGGGAGAAAGAAAAGGAAAAGAAGCTTAACTAGAGGTGTATATTAGTCTATATGGATACGAAGAAGGGCAAAAAATGAAATATTGAAAGCAGGGGACAAGGAAGGGTCGAAGTTACCGATAATATTGTATGAAAGAGAACAGGAGAGAAAAATGTGAAAGATGTTATAGAGGATACAAAATATCTAAGACATAAGATAGATATGTTACAAGTCTAAGAAAATAATATAAAGATCTCTGCACTACTAAAACATATTCGACAGAATCTGTTCCAATGACATGCGTTCCATTATACAAAAGTGAGAACATCGATAAAATCCATTTGTCTGGAAATGACCAGGAGACTATTTCGAGAGGTCGGCGGAGGTGCCCCCACGGCTGGGTCTTGCACCTAACAGCTTCCTGACAAATTGATCACCTCGAGTGCTACCCTAGGTAGCCCCACCAGCCCCAGTGTCAGCGGTTTTTATTTTATTTATGCGGAGCGCTAAAATCCTGAGGGTCATTAACGCAAGGAGTGAAAGACTCGATCCTCTGTCTGTCTACCAATCGCGAGATATACTAGACTATGTTCACCAACTGCCCGTATGAGAGGCAGGCTCAACTAAAATTCTTTGATATCTATTGCATCACATTCTCCTGTTTTCGAACTATTGTGTAAGTTCCATTTAGCAGAAATTTGTAATACGTTTGGTTATGATTCCGTATTACTTCCAGAATTGTAAGCTTTAGGCAGCCAATTTTAAACTTCGATATGTAATTCATTACAGTTTTCCCTTAACGAATGATGTATTAAGAAAAGGCCTACGATTTTTTGTTTTTGTTTTTAGTCCAAGAGATCAACAACTACAGAACATATATATAATCGCCTACCATTCACCATCAGTTTAGAATCCAACGACGTACGCAAATTATCGTTAGTTGTTACTAATTAACTTAGTGCTTATTACATCTCCATGGGAATTCGTGGCATTCCACAGTTGGAGCACATTCCACAGTTGGAGCACATCTCCTACAGTTGGAGCACATCTCCTTACATTGGAGCACATCTCCCTACAGTTGGAGCACATCTCCTACAGTTGGAGCACATCTCCACAGTTGGAGCACATCTCCTACAGTTGGAGCACATCTCTCGTTGGCCTCTCTACAGTTCTGGAGCACATCTCCCTACAGTTGGAGCACATCTCCTTACAGTTGGAGCACATCTCCCTACAGTTGGAGCACATCTCCCAGTTGACCATCTCCCGTTGGAGCACATCTCCCTACAGTTGGAGCACATCTCTCCCTACAGTTGGAGCACATCTCCCTACAGTTGGAGCACATCTCCCTACAGTTGGAGCACATCTCCCTACAGTTGGAGCACATCTCCCTACAGTTGGAGCACATCTCCCTACAGTTGGAGCACATCTCCCTACAGTTGGAGCACATCTCCCTACAGTTGGAGCACATCTCCCTACAGTTGGAGCACATCTCCCTACAGTTGGAGCACATCTCCCTACAGTTGGAGCACATCTCCCTACAGTTGGAGCACATCTCCCTACAGTTGGAGCACATCTCCTTACAGTTGGAGCACATCTCCCTACACTTGGAGCACATCTCCCTACAGTTGGAGCACATCTCCCTACAGTTGGAGCACATCTCCTTACAGTTGGAGCACATCTCCTTACAGTTGGAGCACATCTCCTTACAGTTGGAGCACATCTCCCTACAGCTGGAGCATATCTCCTTACAGTTGGAGCACATCTCCCTACAGCTGGAGCACATCTCCTTACAGTTGGAGCACATTTCCTTACAGTTGGAGCACATCTCCCTACAGTTGGAGCACATCTCCTTACAGTTGGAGCACATCTCCCTACAGTTGGAGCACATCTCCCTACAGTTGGAACACATCTCCTTACAGTTGGAGCACATCTCCTTACAGTTGGAGCACATCTCCCTACAGTTGGAGCACATCTCCTTACAGTTGGAGCACATCTCCCTACAGTTGGAGCATCTCCTACAGTTGGCACATCTCCCTACAGTTGGAGCACATCTCCTTACAGTTGGAGCACATCTCCCTACAGTTGGAGCACATCTCCTTACAGTTGGAGCACATCTCCCTACAGTTGGAGCACATCTCCTACAGTTGGAGCACATCTCCCTACAGTTGGAGCACATCTCTACAGTTGGACATCTCACAGTTGGAGCACATCTCCTACAGTTGAGCACATCTCCTACAGTTGGAGCACATCTCCTTACAGTTGGAGCACATCTCCCTACAGTTGGAGCACATCTCCCTACAGTTGGAGCACATCTCCCTACAGTTGGAGCACATCTCCTTACAGTTGGAGCACATCTCCCTACAGTTGGAGCACATCTCCTTACAGTTGGAGCACATCCCCCTACAGTTGGAGCACATCTCCTTACAGTTGGAGCACATCTCCTTACAGTTGGAGTACATCTCCTTACAGTTGGAGCACATCTCTACAGTTGGAGTACATCTCCCTACAGTTGGAGTACATCTCCCTACAGTTGGAGTACATCTCCCTAGCCATTCGAAAGTGATACCCTCGCAGTTATTCATAAGTCAACTGCCTATATGTGATTATCAATAAGCAATTATTCAAAGATTTAGACTGCTATAATACACGAAAACGTAATTTAGGCTGCATCAAAGTAAGCAGCTACGAATTATTATTATTATTATTATTAGTAGTAGTAGTAGTAGTAGTAGTAGTAGTAGTACATTTTTGGGAGCCCTAAATCCAAAGCTGTCACACAGCGCCTGGAGAAATAAAAGGCACTCAGGTTCGATCCAAGGAAAGCGAGCAGGTCCAATTCTCTGGATCAAAAGCGCCTCACCACCGTCAAGGAATCTCCCTTGAAGGAAGGTAAGAAAGGTAGCTACAAAGCTTAGAGCAGAAAGGTAGAGGGGAGAACCCAGCAGTGTGGCCAGCGATGTAGGGGTGTGTTGGCAATGTTCTGATGTCATATTTACCAAGGTAAAGTTCCTCTCTCCCTACCATACACAAGGGACGCCAAACCTAACCTCAAAACCAAGCCCTGCCATAAAGAAATATATGCATAGAAAAGTACACTTGTGTCCCACAAAGTACTCGTTAAATAAATGACAGTAATCTAAATTCTGTAATGATGTGCAGTTTACTTGGGATTACGAAGAAAAAAGTTGCAATAGCGTAGCTGGAATTCACAGCTACTCTACAATTTGGATAGAAAATTTTAGACTACGCTTGGGTCCGACCTGAATCATTATTAATATTATTAGTCACTAAAAAGCGCTAAACCCGTGTAGGTCATTCAGCGCTAGGTATACTTAGGATATCAGCCAACTCCATTATATATATATATATATATATATATATATATATATATATATATATATATATATATATATATATATATATGCGGGTTTAGCCCTTTTAGTGTGTATATATATATCGTGCCAAATAGGTAAAACTGGTATTAGGTAAATAGTGAGCTGTTATATGAACATATGGAGAAGCACGTAGTGGCGAGCATAGTAGCGGCTCCTCCCATCTTTTCCAGGACAATGAGTCCTGGATTTCTCCCTCACCGGACAATCCCACCTCCTTTAGACACCGAGATCTCCCTCTGCAGATAGTCCATTCTCCCCGGATACTGAAATCCAGTTGTTTTCCCTTATTAGACAGTCCTCTCTTCATGTACGCTGAGTTTTCCCTCCCCAGACAGTCGTACCTCCCCAAACACTTAGTTTCCTCTCCCCAGACACAGTCGTACCTCCCGAGACTCCGAGTTTCCCCGCCCTAAACACTGTCCATTTTCTCAAGACACAGTCGCATCTCCACAGACACCTATTTTTCCCCTCCCCAAATAAGGTCCACCCTCCGTAGACACAGTCCTCTCTCATCACACACACAGTTCCCCCTCCCCACACACAATTTACCCTCCCCACACACAATTTACCCTCCCCAGATACAGTTCCCCTTCCCAGAGTGTCCCACTCCCCAGAGAAGCAGGGCGGCGACAACTGCCGCCAATCCTCAGATTAATAAAGTCTGAAAGTCTTGAAAGACTGGCGAGCAATTTCCTCGACCAATCGTAAGTTCGGGGAAGTATCATCAACAGGAAATCATAACTGGGGACAATAAAACATCCTCAGGGAGATCCTGACATCAAGGAAATCCATTGCCTTGGCTTCTTTTGACAAGAGAAAACTCACTTTCAGACTCCCTGACAATGTAAGTCATTTTATTTCCTTAATACGGGATCAAACGTTATGCCAATGTAAAATTTACGTCAGTACGTTAAACTAAGGCCTTAGACAAGTTTATAAATGTTCTCATATCTCCTTGAGGGCATTTGTAGTATTCGTTTTGATGTTGTCTGCACAGAAACAGAAGTGTTTACAATGAATTACTTATTTTAATAAAAAATCAAATCTTTATTACGAAGAAATTATTATTATTATAATTATTATTATGGGAACCTCCATTGGGAGTGGTGGACCTGCCTCGCATGGGCCACTAGGCCTGCTGCAGTGTTCCTTCTTTCTTATGTTCTTATGTTCTTATGTTCCTACCGGGTGTTCCGGTAGGTAGACCTATCACCTCAACACCCTCCACCTAGCGGTGGATCAGGGCCTGATCAACCCGACTCTTACTGCTGGTCGCTAGCAATTCAACGTACGAACTACAGCCCGGCTGATCGGGCAATGACTTTAGATAATCAGGTTTAATCCAAGGAAGAGAGTATCTCTAATTCCTTGGGCCAAGAGCCCTTCACCAGCATCAAAGCACCCCTTGAATGGTTATTAAAAACAAAGCCAGAACAACAGTTTTAATTTGATTATCGAATTTCACGAAGGCTAACTTTCACAAAAATAAAATTCCCCCAACCATCCTCAAGGGAGGTTTCCTGATGCTGTTAAGGGTCTCTTGATCCAAGGAATTGGACCCCCCGGGTTTAGCAATTCCCCATGAATGTAAAATAACAAAACATTCCTAAAATTACGTTATCATTTTCACATACTGTACACAACCGTTATTCTAAAATATACTTCACCTTAGAATTCTTGAAGAATTTTTCATATCTCACTGCAAAAATAAGTGAAAATGTTGCAGCTCGTGTAGGTAACCTTACAGAACCACCTTCCCCTGCAGGTGTAAATTCAGCCTCTTTCTTGCAGCCTTTTAGTCTTAGGATTCAGTCAATTAGATTACCAACTCTTCCCCGCGCCTCACGCCTCTGAATGGCCTCTCACTTTGATTGGATAGCCTAGACAAATTAATTTACTTAAAGGGAGCGAGCGAATATTTATCTGATTAGATAGTAATTGAAATTTTTTAAGCTGAAAACAAATTGAAACTTCGTTATTATGCTATCACGCAAAGTATATTTTACACATTTGATCGAGTTACTTACTGGATGAAGTTTCCAGTGGAAATTTGACACTTGATAACACTAGAGGTCAGAGGAAACACCACCCTGCCATATAGTTTATCATATAGTCTCTTGTGTACACAATGCTTTACCTACATGTATGCATCTTTACTCTCAACATACATGCACGGTTTAATTAGGAAAGGATAAGTTTTTAGCTTAGCTTCCCCTCGTAATAAAATATTTACTATCAGCAGCCCGTCATGTTATCTGATTCAAGGGAAATTATCGCATGTTGACGCTGATTAAACACAACAAATTTATCTTCATGCTGATTGGAATAAGTTACACATATTGACGCTTATTGGGAAATATCTTACGCACCTTGACACTGACTGATAGAGACATGCAGCTCAGTGACAGAAAGACCTGTGCCAATGAGTGATTGGTTGACCTGTGTTCCTCAATAATTGACAGACCTGTGCTGCTCCATAACTGACGAAGGGCTCTTGATATACATTGTACACTGTGCCTCAGCAGTATTCTACACTACAGTTTGTAAGTATTTCCTTGTCACTTCAACTAGTGATCGTTTTAAGCTTGGCACTTAACATACCAATCATTCCACTGAAGAAAAAAAGTGGAGCTTGAGCGGGCCACTTTGTGGATTTGCAAATTTTACATAATTACACAAACTATCTAATAATAGGCGAGGTAGTTTCACCACAATATAATCAACTCTGCACTTATCCCTAATTATTATCCTGCCAAACTGTTTGACTTATTTTACAGACAATTGCAAACCCAATTTGATGACACCTGTTTACGATCATATGTTGGTATATGCACGCACATCCACCCACACGTGGATTCTCACACGAATTCTTCTAACATAATGAAAAGAATCCAAATTTCAGTAGAGGAGCAGGTGACAAACACAAGGCATCTTGGCACATTATTAACCATCCTGCACCTGGCTCCAAGACATCACTGATACACCTGCCTTAATAACTAGCAAATTTCAAACTCTCTTTCACAATGTCTCTCATCTGAATCAAACGCCAAGTTTTTCCTAGTTAGCAGTCCTAATGCTAGGCCTGTAGGAATGAATAAATGTATAAGTCTTCAAGAGGATATAGGATCACTACCTTCGCCAAGTGCCAGATTAACTAGGCTGTGATGCCAATGTGGGCCTGTTAGCTGCTAATAGCAAAAGCTTGATTGAAAGGACAATTTACCAGGGAAGCCTAACCCCAGGCCGGGCTTCAAGTACAGGAAAATTCTCGAAACCGGCCACAGGTATGGCACCATCCTACGTGCTCGTTTCTTACCCTAAAATGTAAAACCGTTTTTCTTCGAAAACCAGAGAGAAACTAAAGTTGAAGAACTAGCTACAAAACCTGGACGCTTCCCTACCCGCCGTCTTGGCCTTTCCTTCCTAACATCATCGAGTATGTAAATGAAGGTTCGGGGTGTTCATCTTGCGGTGCCTCCCACGATACATAAGAAATGTGTAGGTGACAGCTTCTCTGCAAGAGCCCACATGGTTGGTAGGTTTATTAGGTTTAAGGCCTATCGACTACAGGTTGGGTTTATTATAAAGGCTGCATGCAACCAACCCGCACATCACCACTCAAAGATCCACTTTAATCCCTAAAATACCAATTAAAATAAAACCTCTTAAAATATATACTTAGAGATACGCGCCTCTTAAATCATATTTTGTTAACTATAAACAAAATTACAGCGCCACATCACCCTTATGGGTTTAGCGCTTAAAATTATTATAATGTTAAAAAACATATAAGCACCTCTAAAAATTATATTAACATGCCTAAAAAATCTATAATCACGACTGAAAATATATATGCACCCCCCCAAAAAAAATATACATAGAATTCTTAAATTTCAATTATAATGATAATAAAGTACATGCTAGTACGTGTGTATAACAGCACTTGTCGGTAAGTGGTCATAAGCCAACTACTGTGACTCAACTGGCCAACTACTGTGACTCAACTGGCCAACTACTGTGACTCAACTGGCCAACTACTGTGACTCAACTGGCCAACTACTGTGACTCAACTGGCCAACTACTGTGACTCAACTGGCCAACTACTGTGACTCAACTGGCCAACTACTGTGACTCAACTGGCCAACTACTGTGACTCAACTGGCCAACTACTGTGACTCAACTGGCCAACTACTGTGACTCAACTGGCCAACTACTGTGACTCAACTGGCCAACTACTGTGACTCAACTGGCCAACTGGAGCAAAATTACCGTGAAACTATTCCTTGAAATCTGTGAAGACTATATGAATGAGTTTAATTTAAGCAAGTGTGTACCACCTGTCTGTGTACCACCTGTCTGTGTACCACCTGTCTTTCAGCTGCCAGTTAGGTCAGACTAAACTTTATATTTATGAGCGCCAAATTCATTTAAATACTCTTGAGGGATATTTACACCATGTACTGTCTTCTTTACGCCAAATTCTAAACTTCTCTAATATAAAGATGCCTTGCATATCTGCATCAATTGTCTTTTAATGAAAATTTAATTATTATTATCATCATTATCATCTAGAATTAAAGTAAATTCACCATAAAATGCACAAATTTAGATAAATTCTTAAAAAACACGACTTTTAAGGAACCGTAGTAGTAGTAGATTCATGGATGAGCGCTAAACCTGTACTAAGCATACAGTGCCTAGGGAAATGGGAGGCAATTAGGTTAGTTACACGGAAGGGAAGGTCGTGTCCAAATCCTCGGATCAAGAGCCCTTCCCGAGTATCAAGGGTCAAGCCTGCTAAGACTATTCTAGAGTAAGCCAGAGAGGAAGTGAACTGAGTAATTAAAGATGAATAATAAAAAAGATCATGGTGCGGGCAGAGCCACTATCAGGAAGGAAATAAAATCAATACGGGATCCTTATTATATATGATGTTTGACTAGTTCACTCTCTCCTTGCACATTTATAATAAAGTCGGCAACTACTGCCCACTGTTGCCATATAAAAGTTGTCACCAACATCTACCATTAAACTGCCATGTATATATATAAATTACTCTGCTTATTCGGCACAAAACACCTTTGCTATTTAGGCCTAACTCGCCGGTTTGGCTTATTCAGCAAGACACACACACACATAGAGTTGTCAGGAAGTGGAATAGTCTGGCAAGTGATGTATTGGAGGTAGGAACCATACATAGTTTTAAGACGAGGTATGATGAAACTCATGAGGCAGGGAGAGAAAGGACAGGCGAAATTATTTATAAACATTATATCTCAGTTCACAGCAGGATTCAAACCTATACACTCTGCATCAAAGTAGAAAGTACTACGTACTTTGATGCAGTGTGTGTAGGTTCGAATCCTGCTGTGGACTGATCATTAAGAAATTATTTAAGTGTTCATAACATATTTGGCGACTGTTTAGTTGGTGTCACAAGATCACTTGAGATTACATGATATACCATGTATAATTCTACAGCTAGGTTATTTTATGGTTTTCTTATCACAAGATTCAGCTTCTAATATTAACGTGTACAAGATTCACCTTCTGTTTTAAAATGCTTATTGCTCATTCTTTTCTCTTGACTATGATAATTATTTTTTTTAGATGAAGGTTAGACCAGCCTACGTAAACACTTGTAGTTGCTTCATATGCTCAATGGAGTTAGTATTTAAATCTTGTTATTTAAGCAATTATTCTTCCCATTGCGGAAACAAAAATCCTCTATCGAGCATGATACTATATTTACTGCCCCCAATGGAGAACTTGACTGATATCTGATTGTAGTTTTTCAGTGTCTTCCACAGACGAGATTTTCATGCTAATTCTGTAGATGGCCGCGAAAGATGATACTTTAGCGTAATTTATGTCTTTATCGATACTAGATATAAGGGTGAGGAAGAGTACTTGTATTGTCCCGTATTGATTATATATATATATTATATATATATATATATATATATATATATATATATATATATATATATATATATATATATATATATATATATATATATATTACACCTAGCTTAGGAAATGTTTACTTTGAAGTCGTTTCTCAGCGTAAAATGTTGTATTTATAAGTGGTTAGCACCCCTTTCCCCCAAACACACACACACATACACACACACAAAATAGTATGAGTTATAATGCATAAATGGTAGTAATTTGTAATTTGTAACTTTCACGCAATGTTGAGTCTCGTTTCATGTACAGGATCGAATGGCAATTCATTTTATACTTAATCTACGAATCCTGTGTTTTGTGAAGATCTGTGTATGAAAGTGGGCTGGGCAATATATGAAGCAACCCACATACAAGATTTTTTTTATAGTGTCCAAGTCGATATAGTTATGGACATGTGACTGCAAGGACGCCGGCTCGATACCCAGTACTTCTTACAAAAATTCTTAATCTTACGATATGCTGAGGTCATCTTTTCATATATACCCTTCAAGTGAGGTGCTTTGAGGCTGGTAAGGGGCTCTTGATCCAAACGCAAGCCTCTGGTAACCCATATTACTCTGCGATAATTCTTGTTTTTGTTTTTTAAGGGGTGTAAAACCTAGTTCCATGTAAGCCAGTGGACACGTAACCACTAACTTGGTCGTCATCTAATAAAGACGCCTGTCAGGAGACATTTTCCTGTTCCCTGACAGATACAACACACCACCTGGCACTGTAACCTTCATGTTTGGCTCTGATATAAACTCTGACCTACACCCATGGTTTTATCCCACAATTATCTTTTAATAATCACCTGTTTTAATTACTGTGAAAATATTTTAAAAGTAATAATTTATTATACTTTTGTGAATAATTCATCAGCGTAGGGAGTTTGACTAATACAATATATGCTGGGTACGAAGGTTCTTCAACGCACCACAACCTGGTTGATATACCTGGAGAGGGTTTCGGGGGTCAACGCCCCCGCGGCCCGGTCTGAGACCAGGCCTCGTGGTGGATCAGGGTCTGATCAACCAGGCTGTTACTGCTGGCCGCACGCAAACTGACGTACGAACTACAGACCAGCTGGTCAGGTACTATAGGTGCCTGTCCAGTGCCTTCTTGAAGACAGCCAGGGGTCTATTGGTAATTCCCCTTATGTATGCTTGGAGGCAGCTGAATAGTCTTGGGCCCCAGACACTTATTGTGTTGTCTCTCAGTGTACTCGTGGCGCCCCTGTTTTTCATTGGGGAAATGTTGCATCTCCTGCCGAGTCTTTTGCTTTCATAGGGAGTGATTTTCGTGTGTAAGTTTGGTACTAGTCCCTCTAGGATTTTCCAAGTGTATATTAGCATGTATCTCTCTCGCCTGCGTTCCAGGGAATACAAATCAAGGGACTTCAACCGTTCCCAGTAATTTAGGTGCTTTGTCGAACTTATGTGCCGTGAAAGTTATTTGTACACTCTCCAGGTCAGCAATTTCGCCTGCCTTGAAGGGGGCAGTTAGTGTACAGCAGTATTCCAACCTAGAGAGAACAAGCGATCTCAAGAGAATCATCATGGTCTTGGCGTCCCTAGTTTTGAAGGTTCTCATTATCCATCTTATCATTTTTCTAGCAGATGCGGTAGATACATTGTTGTGGTCTTTGAAGGTGAAATTAATTGTTCGCGTGTAATCGATACGTTTTCAACCTAACACTTAACATTACACTAAAAAACATCCATCGTACGTGCTAACGGGAAGCTAAAATGTATTATTCTATTTTTCATGCACTTTGTACTTATATTACAATGTACCGATATTATAAATATTGCTTTACATAACAAAATAATAATACTAATTTATTAAACCGCACAAGAGAAGCTCGGTAACTCCTAAAATATACTAAACACTGTTTCAAGAACAAACACTTCATATGACCTTAATATAACCCACTCTTCACTCATCCCAAATAATTATATACATTTGTACATCTAAGCCAAAATTATATATTTCCGTAAATAACGGCAAGCTATGTTAATATGTAGTTTTTAAAAGGAGTTTTGGTGATCTTGGTTATTAGAGTAAATATATGGCACCCCTGCAGGCCAAGGTAAGTGGAGATGCCACTGCTGATGTCGAGAGTCGAGACGGGAGCGAGTGGACGCTAAGCTGCAAAAACCTTGCATCTCCAAGTAATAATTCTTTAATCTTTCTTGCGAGTGTGTAAAAATTATATAGAAATTAAATAATTCTTTTTAATTTAAGTCCGAACATGCAGTTGGAAAACAGTCTTAAAGACCTTAACTATTTATCTTTAACAAATTTATGTAAATTTTTAAAGCCAGTCCAGCGAAGTCCGGGTGTCAAAATGAGCACATTACTTGCTGTCTCACATGTTGGTCCAGGTTTGGTCCCCGGACAAGACTAGGGTCTCAGACCAGGCCTCTTGCTTGCTGGCTTGATTGATTAGGCTATTGGTGCCTGCCGCCCACTGTCCAACGAATGGACCATAGCACGGCTGATCAGGAATTGATTTGAGGAATTTGTCCAGTTCCCTCTTGAAAACAGCTACGGGTTTCTTGATAATTCCTGTTATGGGTGAAAAAGAGGGTATTGAAGAGGCGTGGTCCTTTTACACTTTTTTTAATTCTCTCATGACACTGATTCCCTGCTTATCACCGGAGATATCTTGCACCACCTGCACCTATGTGCAGCCTCAATACACCCGCTACCCCTGTTCACCTAGCAGAAAATAGGCACTTGTATGTTAGAAGACTTGCTATCTTTATCTCTTCGTAGAGAAGGGAGTGATGTACTACAATGGCTAGGGACAGACTCCGAAATGAATGAGGAAGGATAAAAGTCATTAGTTTGTAAATACAAACTCTAAAAACACCGAACCAATATTATTTGGATATTTACTCGCCAAGATCAATGTTATTCGAATTGCTCTTTGAAGACAAACTTTAGGGTTGTAAAGTTCTACCTAATTGTACTGCTAATGCAAAGCTCTATAATCATAATAATTGTACTATAATATATATATATATATATATATATATATATATATATATATATATATATATATATATATATATATATATATATATATAGAAAACAACCTAGCATCATTCCTTCAACAGCTGTCTTCCCAGAAGTACACAGACTTCACAATTCAAAAGACCCTTCAAATCGCAACATCCCCTTCCCTCCTTCAGAGTGCAGACACTCTACTTCCCATTACTCAAGTTTAACTAACCGGTGTCTCCTGCTTATTTCTGGTCAAATTTACTTGGTATAAATTGATGTAGCCAATACCAATCAAATATTAAAAATCGTATACAGGGGAAAGTTAAAAAAAAAAAATTACGCTGTGTGAACGAAGGGTGTAACATGAGTATGGGTTGTGTATATAGGCGTGAAACTTAACAGACTTCATAATATGATGCAATTAGTCTAAATTACCCCAGGAAGACTTACGTGTGCAACTTGTGAGGTCTCCGACGATATTAATGTTACCTGGCAAAGTGACTTTGAAAGGAAGAGGTGGTAGTGGTGTTTTATTCGTCAGGTAAACAGCACAGTGTATCCTGACACGGAGGAAAAATAAGTAATAAATGCAAGTTAGTTAGGGTGTATGACCTGTCAACGACAGCACTAGCGGCTGCAATTTGCCTGTACATTAACGCCAAGCATACCTCAATCCCTAAAATACAAATTAAATATACTTTTGGTGGTCCCTGGCCTGGTAGGCAAAGATCTCGCTTCACACGGTGAGGTGTCCGGGTTCGATTCCCGGCAAGGGTGGAAACATTGGGCGTGTTTCTTTACACCTGTTGTCCCTGTTCACCCATCAGTAAAATGAGTACCTGGGTGTCAGTCGACTGCTGTAGGTCGCATCCTGGGACAAAATTGACCTAATTCGCCCGAAATGCTCTGTATAAAAAAGGGCTTTCTATATAGTAGTATGTCATTGATGTCAGCTAGGCCTGTATGCCTTGTACATGTACTTGTAGAAATAAAGATATTATTATTTATTAATTATACAGATATAGAATTCTCGACGCATGTACCCATAATTTGCAAGTTGTAAAAACAGAATATTAGGAAGTTAATTTTATATTTAATAAAATTACCTTGACTGATCTATACTAGCAAGAGTTGCCAAAGTGCCCCCCTTTCCCCTCCAAGAAAAAAACTTATCTCCTGTACTTCATTTGACACTATGTAATTTTATAATAATTAATATTAATTATAATAATTAGCTTGTTTTCAAATTACCAGAATATTTGTAAATAATTGCATTTTCATATTAAAATAATCCAGTCAATATGGATATATTTCTTGCAGGGTTTTTCATGTATTTTAAGAACCTTGATAGTTTTGAAATGCTAATAATTGCATACTTGCATTTTTTTATCAATTTAAATGGCTTATTTAAAAGTTTTCATGAAAACATATTGTAGCTAACTTTAATCAAATTTTTTCTCTCTCATAGGAGGGAAATATATATACATAAATAATAATATTTACAACCCAAGAAAGGAGCGCATTCTTAAAGAACTTAATTGTGAAACTACTGTATATGTAACTGTAAATAATTAATAATAAATTATGCTGGTAAATAATAGGGATATCCACCACAAATTTAAGATGGGTTCAAAAGTTGAATATATTTTGCTAGGCTTTTTACTACGTTGCCTTAAGGTGTTAAGGGAACATTAATATAGTCTTTACAAGGACTGTTTCCTACTTTCAACTAATTATTATAAATAAATATATATCTGAGGTATGGTCACTTAGTTAAACCTTTTAAAAATTGGTCACCTTATAAAAAAAATGTAATTTAAAGCCAGGTGGAGACTGCCTATAATTCCCGATGAAATACTGTATATGGATTTATATTAGACGATTGTGTTGATGTGTTGAAAAACTTTCCCAGGTAGAAAGTTGGCAGACATAACCATCCAGGGAGGTATTACCGTCCATGGATATAAGTGTGAAATGAAAGTCTGTTTAATGTTTAGTATTCAGATAGGTTGCGTGTCTCGTATACCTCAAGAACATGCAAGATAACCGGTAAATCCTACAAACTTTTATTAGTATTCAGTATATCCGTAGACAAACCTAACCTAAACAACGTACATTTATAAGTTTGCTTTAAGTCGTTCGTGAGAAATCGACGTTTGTTTTTTAAGAGGATGGGTTGGATAGTTTCTTCCCATTATTGTGTATGGAGCTGATGTATCAACAAAATATACCCAAATTATTAAGAATTCATGAAATGTCTAATTTCGCATTTTTACTAATTACCAATTTTTTCTTGTAATATGTTAAACATGCTGATAAAATCTATAAACCTATCTATCTATATATCTATCGATTTATCTATATATGTATTAACAATTGTTAATACTGGTGACGGGCTCTTGTTTCAAGAAATAGGAGCTAACGTCCTCTTTCCTCCTTAAGGTTTAACATATTAATAATAATAATAATAATAATAATAATAATAATAATAATAATAATTAATAATAATAATTGGCCACTGTGTGATGACATCCTGGAACATTTCGCTCAATCTAGAGAAAAAGTCGTAAAGTAGTAAATGGGATCTTCCTTGATGTCACTGAAGGTCTCTTGATCCAAGGAGTTGTAACCACTTTTCGTTACCTTCCATGAAATCTGATTACGTTAAGTAAATGGACACAGATGCAGCTAACGTGACATTTTATTGTGGCAACGTTAAGCTCTCCAGAAGCTTTGTCAAAACTGGAGGGCGAAACGTTGCCACAATAAAATGTCACATTAGTTGCATCTGCGTCCATTAACCTAACATTCTGTTGGTAATTCTACCATTATTAGCAAATCTGATTAACCCTCCTCCCCCCCACACACACACACATTTACCAGGCGCTGCATTACCCGTAGAGGTTTATCGCTTCCCCAAGAATATAACAGTAATGGTATAAAGTTGTAGAGTGATGGTAAGTAGGTTACCTGTGTGTGGGGTGACGCTGGTGACGGTGTTGGCTTCCCGTGGCAAGGCTGCCTGGCCTTTGGAGAGCTTCGAGTAGAGGTGCATCATGTAGTGAGGGGGCCTGGGGGCCCTGAAGTAACTACCAGGGCCCCCATCGTTGCTGGGGACCCGAAGCACTTGACGGAGGGTCTCCACTAGCACTCCAGGGACGCCTACCTGCTTGTCCCGGGCACCGCTGACGCCCACGGCCGCCCACACCACCCATACTAAGCACGCCCACCCTACCATCGTCAGGGACCTCTCCGCTACCACTGCTACATCTCAACACACCAATATCCACTACAAATTTCACTTGTGAGCAACGTTATCTTAACCAGCGAACTTAGAAGTTTGTTGGACTTCTGGCATGCAATAGTTGCATGCCAGGACGAGGGAAGGACACAGAGATAAGAGACTTTGTCTCTCAGAAATGAGAGGAGACTGCAGTGAGCATGCCAGTGAGGCGTCAGGCAGGAGCAGCTACGCAACCTCCCCCTTCGGTGTATGTGCGTACACTGATGTTTCTCTCACGTAGAGTGCCGGAGCTGCTTCGCCAGGGGCGGGGCCTCGCCAGGGGCGGGGCCAGAAGGCGGGGTCGCGGGGTGGAGCTACGGCCATGGCCAAAGGGCGGGAATGTGGCTAAGTGGGCGGAACAGTGGCCAAATCAGCTGAACTACAACCAGTGAGTGAAAACGTGGCCATCTAGGTGGAACAAAGGAGTAAAGGGCAGACCCACGGTTTAAGGGCAGGGGCCGATATGATTGACTGGGGGCGGGGGTAAGGGCCAGGGGGCGTGGTTATGTCAAGGGGCGAAGGTCAGGGCCAAGGGGGCGGACCACATGGCCAAGGGGCGGGATCATGGCCAGAGGGGGTCATGGCCAGAAAGGCCATTACCATGGGGAGGGATCATGGCGAAGAAAGTCATGGCCAGGGATTCTCAATCATTGGTATGATTGATAGGGGGCCAGGGCCAGGGCCAGGGCCAGGGGCGGTGTGTGGCGAAATGGCGTTATATCAGCATAAGGATGGAGAATTATAATTATTATTATTATTAATGGAGAAGCGCTGAACCTGTAGGGGTCACAGCGCCTGGGAAATGGGAGGTAATCAGATTTGATTCGAGGAAGAGGAGAATAGCTCCAGTTCATTGTATTAAGAGCCCTTCAACCTTGAAATGCTAGGACAGTGAGGGTTTTGCCAGATTAAGTTAAGTTAGGTTAGGCTAGGATAAGTTAAGCCAAATTTACCCTGCATCAACGTAATATGCACAATATATGGAAAGAACACCCAGTTAAAGAAACATGCACTATATATGGAAAGAACACACAGTTCAAGAAACATACACTATATATAAACAGTTAAATCCGTATTTTAGGGATTAAATTATTTTTTTATTACACCCGATAGGCTTTAAACCTATCAAACCAATTAAAGTGGAGCACTTTAGAAGAACAGTCAGAAGTTAGTATTACCAGTGTTTTATCACTGGTAATACACAACAACAGTAGTGAGATAATTAAGAAATCATCCATTTATGATTCTCCTGCGGCAGTGATTTATGCAGAGAACTGTAATGTATTAGTTATTAAAACAGGTTTACTCTAAGAATCTATTTATAAGCGACGGAATGCGTTAATGTGAGAATTCATTGGTCATGATTATATTGAATTAGAACATCAATAAGCCACAAATGAGCATCTTTCAACAGGTACCCTGGAGGTCACACCATCTCCGTACGACAAGAAATAAATAAAAAAATATTGCACCCCCATTCCCCATATTAATATGACAGCATTTTGGCATTTAACTTGAAATATACGAACGGCATTTTTAGTACAGGAAACTTAATTAATATTCATTAATTTTATAAGCTAAATGCGGTTGTAGCGACAGAGTTTGTGGCAATATATTTTTATTTGCTGGTTTGGTCGACTTGAACCACAACTCGCCCGTCTCTCTTAATGGCTATATTTACCAAGTCATTCTCAGTCGATGGCCGCTGTTGTCCGGGACATTAATAAAGTTTTCACACACCGGAATTATTCATGAGCTTCAATCAAACCTAAGAGGACCAGAAACATCGGTAATGAACTTTTATCATGACGATTTCTCTGGTCTGTTCTCGGGCGTTTTGTCTCAGTGATCAAGGTGTGGTTGGTGGTATTTCCTGTCTCTGTTTCTCTCTCTCTGTTCTTTTTCTGTTTCTCTCTACATTTATCCCTTTATGTTTATGTCTCTTCTTACGTAAATAACAAAACACAGTCCCCTCGCCGTCTTTCTATCACTGATAAAATGTTTAGGTGACAGAGTCTGAAGCTTTCTGCCCCCCCCCCATCTTATAGAAGTGTCAGTAATCCTTCCATCTACATATATTTATGATGACTTCCAGTTGTATAATCTTATCAGTTCTCACAAGCAAAGAAGAAAACAAAGGGTTTCCAACCTTTCCTCTCTATTTCAAAACATTTTCAGTTTTTTTTTTATCTTTGCACAAATCAATTTATGTATTTGTGCACATGGAGAAGACCCGAACCAGAAACCGTCCTGGCAAACCTACCTGAGCCTAGGTAATTGTACCTATGTGTACCTGTGCTTAGAAAAACTTAACTTACATATATAGATGTTTCGGTCAGCCCAGGGTTGACCGAAACATCGTTCGTAGTTTCCTCCCAAGACTGTGGGTTATCCGTCTACCTGGAGGGTATTCTACCTGGAGGGTATTCTACCTGGAAGGTATTCTACCTGGAGGGTATTCTACCTGGAGGGTATTCTACCTGGAGGGTATTCTACCTGGAAGGTATTCTACCTGGAGGGTATTCTACCTGGAGGGTATTCTACCTGGAGGGTATTCTACCTGGAAGGTATTCTACCTGGAGGGTATTCTACCTGGAGGGTATTCTACCTGGAGGGTATTCTACCTGGAAGGTATTCTACCTGGAGGGTATTCTACCTGGAGGGTATTCTACCTGGAGGGTATTCTACCTGGAAGGTATTCTACCTGGAGGGTATTCTACCTGGAGGGTATTCTACCTGGAGGGTATTCTACCTGGAGGGTATTCCTGGGATCAACGCCCCCGCGGCCCGATCCATGACCAGGCCTCCGTGAATTGTTTCACCTACGGTAGTATTGTGAATTTTATTCCACTGGATCAACATTAATTTATTCTTATTTCCTGGTGAGAATTAATGCAATTGCGAATCATACTAGGCAACTTGTGATTTTTTGTAATATTGTTTATATATAGCTTCTCTGCTATATATTAAGTTATAAAAGTTTAATGAATCTCATAGTCCCTCGATGCAAAAATACGAAAATATAATAATTTTTTTTAAAAGTTGAAGCTACAATTTTAGTGAAAAAGAAACACGTTGCAGAATGAACTTTTATTGTGATAAACTTTAGCTTTTGTAAATCGAAACGTTGTCTCATTAAAAGCTCCTTCAACAACTTTTATCAATACTTTATTGTTGCTAGCAACCCGACGCCAGCTGGATCTAATAAAAAATGTACTGGATGTGATGTGAGGGATGTGAATTATATCTGACTCTTCCTACACCTTACCTGACTAAATAAGTGAGACGCATCTTCAACGGTTACTTATCTATATTCCGAAACGTTTCACTTACACAGTAGGCTTCATTAGTTGAATGCAGAGACTGCAGATAAGGAGAAAGCAGCAAAGAGGTATGTTGGGGTCAGTCCATCAACCTTGAAGTAGTCTTTGAGGTGGTCAGTCCCTCAAAACAATGATGCCACAACTGACATGGTGCAACAGAATCCTAACTTATTTTAGTATAGAGATAAAAAAATACATTGTGTCACTTCCAGTGTTAAAATCAGTGGAACTTTTAAAGGAAGATGCGACAGATTTAACACTAAAGACGGTGGTATACCACAAGCATAGCTGTGTCCAGCAGATACAAATAGGCAGCTGCACATAGATGATCACAACGAAGAAATCACAAAGAAGTGATCACGGAAAGATAGTCATGATAACAGGGCAATATTAACTTTGCTCTGTTTAACTCTGTTTGCGGAACCTACTGATAATAACATTGTGTAGGCACGAGCAAGGTGCCAGGTCTCCTTGCCACCTATTTCTTCTATTCACCTAGAAATATGTACCTCTGTGTTAGCCGACTCTTGTGAATGGCATCTTCTCTTATTATTATTATTATTATTATTATTATTATTATTATTATTATTATTATTATTATTATTATTATTATTATTATTATTATTATTATTATTATATTAATGAAACAGCGCAAAACACGCAAGGGTCATGCATCGGATGGGGCATAGGAGGTAATCAACTATAATCTGATAAATGGCAAGATAGCTTCAATTCCTGGGATCAAAAGCATTTCACCAGTATCAAGGCACCAACCCCTTTCACCATCCAACAGGCACCGCATTTGGTTAGAATTCATGAGTCCCGTATGACGCTGCCTTAGAATTCACATGTCATGTCTAATATTATTAGGAATTCATAGTCTCTTGCTATAAAGCTCTGGATAGAGCTTTATCATGACCTGATACAGTAAGGCTCTATACAGAGCTACTTGTCAAAACCCATTCTACATTGCCAAGCCTGCTTCGTTGATTAATGGGTTTTAAAGCCTATAGTTATATATGGCACATTCACCCCCCCCCCAGTCAAGAACATTTTAATCCCCAAAACTTGGGATTAAAGTAAACTCTTCTAAGAGACATAACACCTATTGGTGACCTGTTTCCTGACAAACATTATACACATCTCTTGGTGAACATAACACTGTGCTCAGTCATACGTGAGCTCTTTCTAATCTATACTTCAAAGTCTTTTTTTTTTTACTGCTGCATGATAAAACTGTTATATATGTTGATACAGGGAATATTAAACAAGTTAATGCTCAGTATTGATAAATTTCGTAGGTTGCGGATGTCTGGTCATCACAACTGCTTTGTAAAGCGAGTTAGTATGGGGATAAAAGAGTAGGTTCAGATCAATCATGCAGATACTAGAGATGGTTCAGATCAATCATGCAGACACCTGACCTGGTTCAGGACTATGGACGCTATGGGTGGTTGAACACAATCATGCTGAATATATACACTCTAGCCACACAACACTAACACGTCAAGTACCTCTCATAATCAACACTAACACGTCGAGTACCTCTCACAATCAACACTACACTAACACGTCGAGTACCTCACAATCAACACTACACTAACACGTCGAGTACCTCTCACAAACAACACTAACACGTCGAGTACCTCTCACAATCAACACTAACACGTCGAGTACCTCTCACAATCAACACTAATATGTCGAGTACCTCACAATCAACACTAACACGTCGAGTACCTCTCACAATCAACACTAACACGTCGAGCACCTCTCACAATCAACACTAACACGTCGAGTACCTCTCACAATGAACACTAATATGTCGAGTACCTCTCACAATCAACACTAACATGTCGAGTACTTCTCACAATGAACACTAATATGTCGAGTACCTCTCACAATGAACACTAACATGTCGAGTACCTCTCACAATCAACACTAACACGTCGAGTACCTCTCACAATGAACACTAACACGTCGAGTACCTCTCACAATGAACACTAATATGTCGAGTACCTCTCACAATCAACACTAACACGTCGAGTACCTCTCACAATCAACACTAACACGTCGAATACCTCTCACAATGAACACTAACACGTCGAGTACCTCTCACAATGAACACTAACACGTCGAGTACCTCTCACAATGAACACTAATATGTCGAGCACCTCTCACAATCAACACTAACACGTCGAGTACCTCTCACAATGAACACTAACATGTCGAGTACCTCTCACAATCAACACTAACACGTCGAGTACCTCTCACAATGAACACTAACACGTCGAATACCTCTCACAATGAACACTAACACGTCGAGTACCTCTCACAATGAACACTAACACGTCGAGTACGTCTCACAATCAACACTAACATGTCGAGTACCTCTCACAATGAACACTAATATGTCGAGTACCTCTCACAATGAACATTAACATGTCGAGTACCTCTC
Organism: Cherax destructor; assembly: GCA_009830355.1. NCBI lineage: Eukaryota > Metazoa > Arthropoda > Malacostraca > Decapoda > Parastacidae > Cherax > Cherax destructor. Next base: position 175,681 of record WNWK01001358.1, read on the forward strand.
ACAATCAACACTAACACGTCGAGTACCTCTCACAATCAACACTAACACGTCGAGTACCTCTCACAATCAACACTAACACGTCGAGTACCTCTCACAATCAACACACACGTCGAGTACCTCTCACAATCAACACTAACACGTCGAGTACCTCTCACAATCAACACTAACACGTCGAGTACCTCTCACAATGAACACTAATATGTCGAGTACCTCTCACAATCAACACTAACATGTCGAGTACCTCTCTCAGTCAACAATGCATAAACATGTCTGCTTGTCCTTAGTCATTGTAATCTCTGATCCGAAGATTAAAAATAATAAGGAACAAGGGGCGGCAGCATCATTAAAAAAAATACAGCGCCTGACTTCTAAAAACATCAACATTTTCTTCAAGGTCTTTCAAGGAAGGTTTGCTGGTGAATTATTATCCATGCATATTGCTAAGAAACTCCTCTATCTGAATAAAACATACAGCGTTTTTTTTTACTTTGTATTCGAAGACGTCCACTTGGCAAGAGGATAACATTCACTTATACCTCGATACATCTACTTACAAATGGTCCTTGTAAGTAGTTTGATGGATTACGTTTACAATGACTTCAGTGGGTTAAATCTACATAATTTACTATTTTACGTCCCCATTATATATGTGTACCTTCAGGACCATGTATATAATAATAATAATAATAATAATAATAATAATAATAATAATAATAATATATTTATTTCTACAAGTACATGTACAAGGTATACAGACCATAGCTGACATCAGTGACATACTACTATGTATATAGAAAGCCTATTGTTATGCTGAGCATTTCGAACAAATTAGGTCAGTTTTGTCGCAGGATGCGACCCACACCAGTCGACTAACACCCAGGTACCCATTTTACTGATGGGGAACATAGACAACCGGTGTAAAGAAACACGCCCAATGTTTCTATCCTTGCTGGGAATCGAACCCAGACCCTCGCCGTGTGAAGCGAGAGCTTTTCCAACCCGACCACGGGGTACAGTATATTATATTAGCAACCCTAACCAAAATCTTCCAATATGTTGACATCCACGCACACCCAAATATAGTCAGTTACACCCAAATACATCCATCTACTCGTAAAATTATTCACTTACACCCAGATACAGCCACTTACTCCCAGAAACATCCACTTACACCCAGATGCAGCCACTTACACCCAGATACAGCAGCCACTTACTCCCAGAAACATCCACTTTCACCCAGATACATCCACTTGCACCCAGATAAATTCACTAACTTACAATCAGTTATATTCATTTACACCCAGGTACATTCACGCACACGCAACTGCATCCACTTACATTTGGATAAATCCATTTATACTCAGATATATAACTCAGTTACACTTACAGCGGCAAGAATCAACTGACACTCAAATAATTTACCAAACAGCTGCGTTTGTCAGGTAAATCATTTTGTTCATAGACATCTGCCACTCTAGCACGGTCCATCAGACATCTGCCACTCTAGCACGGTCCATCAGACATCTGCCACTTTAGCATGGTCCATCAGACATCTGTCACTCAAGCAATGACCATCAGACATCTGCCACTCTAGCATGGTCCATCAGACATCTGCCACTCTGGCATTGTCCCTCAAACATCTGCCACTCTAGCATGGTCCATCAGACATCTGCCACTCTAGCATGGTCTATCAGACATCTGCACCTCTAGCATGGTCCATCAGACATCTGCAACTCTAGCATGGTCCATCAGATATCTGCCACTCTAGCATGGTCCCTCAGACATCTGCCACTCTAGCATGGTCCATCAGACATCTGCCACTCTAGCATGGTTCATCAGACATCTGCCACTAGCATGGTCCATCAGACATCTGCACCTCTAGCATGGTTCATCAGACATCTGCCACTAGCATGGTCCATCAGACATCTGCACCTCTAGCATGGTCCATCAGACATCTGCACCTCTAGCATGGTCCATCAGACATCTGCCACTCTAGCATGGTCCATCAGACATCTGCCACTAGCATGGTCCATCAGACATCTGCCACTCTAGCATGGTCCATCAGACATCTGCCACTCATTCACCAATATTCATTCAATCGCTGGCTTTCCATAAATGTGCTGATATCACAATTAGGACGACCCTCCAACTGCAACATTCCCACAGAGTGCAGGTATTGTCTCCAGGACCCAAATTCTGCTAACCGGTTTTCCTGAATCCCTTCATAAAAGTTACCCTACTCGTATTCCAACAGCACGTCGATTTAAAACCACTTGTCTCCATTCATTCCTAACACACTCACACAAGCCTGCTGAATGCTCAAGCCAGTAACACACAAAACCTCCTTGACTTCCTCCCTCCAGCCATTCCTGGGATAACCCCTACCTCTCCTACTTTCTTCCCAGGATTTATACCGCCTTTTTGTTGTCCTATCCCTCTATCCTCTTCAAACCATCTGAACAACTCTCTGAATTATACCCTTGGTGATCCCACATCGTCTTTTAATTTCAACATATCACTCTTAAACATGACATCTCTAGTGCCTATGAAATTCAGAGCCATGCGTGAGCATGTTAGGAGTGAACGGAGACGACAGTTGTTATTGGACATGCTGTTCAAGTGTGAGCAAAGCAGCTTTTATGAAGGGTTTCAGGGAAACTGGTTAGCCTAGATGTGGTAAGGACAGTACCTGCACTCTGAGGAAGGGGTGGGAATATTGCAGTCAGCGGGTCGTCTGAATTGTGATGTCTGCACACTTATGAAAAGACAGCTACAGAATGAATATCAGTGACTGTTTTCTTCTTTGGGTCACCATTTAGGGGAATCAGTCCCTGCCATTTATCCTCTTTCCGGGAACACAGACAGCGAGAAAGGCTTGACCACCACAATCCACCCACGTGAAAAACAGCCCTCAGGAAGACATAAATATAGAAACTCTTTGTACATACCTGTCTTTTGCCTCATTAAGTCTTTTACTTATTTTAATCAGGGTGGGGGGTGCTAAACCCATAAGGTCAAGTAGCTTGGATTACAAAACCCCCCTCATCAGCATCAAGGTACCTACCTCCCTTGAAGTCTTGGATACACAGCCCCTTACTGGTATCAAGGTACCTTGGCTAAGGAGTTCCTCACCAGCATCTAGGTACATTGAAGAGCCTTGGATCAAGTGCCCCCTCATTGGCATCAAGGTACCTCCCAGGATGAACCATATTTTATATGGTTAATGGTATTTGTATTTTTCCTTCAGGACAATTTTTCAGTATTCATTAAAACTCAAATAGGTTTCAATAATTTATACTGAAGAATTCTCATCTAGTGATCATAAATATAAACAATAGTACTGGGGAAGAGCTAAACCCATAAGGGTCATAGTGCCTAGGAAAGGGGAGGCAATCAAGTTTGATCTGAGAAACGGAAGGGTAACTTCAAGTTCCTAACATGAAGATCCCTCCATCAGCATCAAGGCACCTTCCCTGAAGTGTGTATACCAACATCAATTGGCATTCCATTTTCTGCAAGTTAAATAAATATTCCACCTAGTTGTACATTTTATTTAGGTCTTAGTATGTATGACAGGTACAAAAACATTTGACTAGCAGACTATAACTCAATCACCGAGTTGATGAAAAGTTCATTTATAAAATATTATCTTTACATTACGTCCTCTGTGTAGGTATCACAAAAACAAAAGTACAATAGCAGTACAGTACTTGGCTGTATTTTGTCAGCATTCAGATCATTTTATCCTTATATAAAATGAGTTGATGTGTCAGCAGATGGGTTTATGAAGGATGAGGTTAACCATAGAATTGATGAAGGAAAAAAGGTGAGTGGTGCATTGAGGTATCTGTGGAGACAAAAAACGTTATCCATGGAGGCAAAGAAGGGAATGTACGAAAGTATAGTGGTACCAACACTCTTATATGGGTGTGAAGCATGGGTTGCAAATGCTGCAGCGAGGAGGAGGCTGGAGGCAGTGGAGATGTCCTGTCTAAGGGCAATGTGTGGTGTAAATATTATGCAGAAAATTCGGAATGTGGAAATTAGGAGAAGGTGTGGAGTTACTAAAAGTATTTGTCAGAGGGCTGAAGAGGGGTTGTTGAGGTGGTTTGGTCATTTAGAGAGAATGGATCAAAGTAGAATGACTTGGAGAGCGTATAAATCTGTAGGGGAAGGAAGGCGGGGTAGGGGTAGTCCTAGAAAAGGTTGGAGGGAAGGGGTAAAGGAGGTTTTGTGGGCGAGGGGCTTGGACTTCCAGCAAGCATGTGTGAGCGTGTTAGATAGGAGTGAATGGAGACGAATGGTTTTTGGGACATGACGATCTGTTGGAGTGTGAGCAGGGTAACATTGTGTGAAGGGATTCAGGGAAACCAGTTAATTGATTTAGTTGGACTTGAGTCCTGGAAATGGGAAGTACAATGCCTGCACTTTAAAGGAGGGGTCTGAGATAGTGACAGCTGGGAGGGACTTTTCTCAGCTGTAGTATCTGAGCTCCTCTGCAAAGACAGTGATTATGTATGAGTGTGGTGAAAGTGTTGAATGATGATGAAAGTTTTTTCTTTTTGGGGATTTTCTTTCTTTTTGGGTCACCCTGCCTCGGTGGGAGACGGCCGACTTGTTGAAAAAAAAAAAAAAAAAAAAAAAATACAAAAGATCACCGATTGGATTAACTGCTTATATGCAGGTGGTTTTCAGGGATATTTTAACAATGACGATACAAATTTTTTAGGAAAATACTTGAACTATAAAAGAGGAAAAGATAAGAGATCCATATAAGAGAGTACAGGTGCGGGAATCTAGACGTGAAAGAACACCGGTGTTTGACATGGAGAGGTAGAGGGGTGAGGAAATAGATTAATTGATATTTAACACAATGCGACCCTTCCCAGAACAAATGACAAGTTAAAAAATCATCTAATAAAAGGAGTGGCATAGGAAAGAATGAAATCAGAGATTGAATATTAGTTAAAAACAAGGGAGATGAAGGGAAAAATATTCAAAGACCAGACTGTGTACCACAAATCTTAATAGACATGGCCTGCAGTATAGGGAAGTAGTGTGTGAATGGAAATTCAAGAACAAGTTATATAACTGCATACGAGCAATGCACTTTCATTGCAGGTCTCAATGGGAAGAGGCGAGTGAATACAAAAGTACAGTCAGAGATAGGAATTGCAACTATAATACACAATATTGATTCTTGTAAAAAAATATTTATAGGGAGAAAAAAATTGGAAGGTCAGCATTTAGAGCTCTCCCTATCTCACCCCTGTATCCTTCGATCTTAGGAACTGAAGTTAACAGAGGGAAAAATATCCAAGAAAGAGGAAAAAGAGGTCCAATTCTTTAGTACAAAAGCCCTTACAAGGCAGCAAAGAAATCCCACCAAAAAGTCCTTTGAGGGCTTGAATCATAAGATACCATAAGTGTGCTCAGATAATGATTATCTTTTATAATCCTTAGAGCTTAAAAAATATATTCAACATAATACCATATCTAATTAATTACTCCTATATACAATGACAAAATAATGCTCATGAAACAATTAACTATATGTACCAATCAAAATATCAATACCTTTATTAGTCTTGTTTCCTTATATCTATATTAAAAAGCATCTAGATATTCCTTACTTTCTAATATTATATACCAGTCTATATATTGTATATACTGTAGCTAAGTAAAATGTTTAAAGTCACATCATAAGAAATTTTCAACCAATACTAGACAAAGTACAATATTAAAAGTTTCCTCAAATATTTTCCTACATAAAATACAAAATTCAAATGCAGGTATACAGCCTTTGTATTTAAGCCACCAGATGTTGTACAAAAGACATCAATTAACATCTTTAAATAAGGTTAACAGTCACTTTCCTACAAAATGGGATAAATAAAAATCTACATTTTCTATCAATTAAGTCATCTCAGAACTGTATTTTCCTCTATAAAATATACCCCTACTTCCACAACCTGTGTTCTACTCCTATTTACACCTGAACTTATAATCCTACTTACACAACCTGCACCTTCAAGGTTCACAATGAAAATGGGCAACAGGAAGCACTCTCATCACACACTATCAAGTTGTCATCTCACCTGAATTGTAAATATATTAATATAATGTATATTTTAACTGCTAAAACAGAAATGGGCTTACTGGATTACTTGTGATTTTTACATTATGAATAAACTAAACTACAAATGAAATGTTTGACTAATTTTGTAACAATAAATTAAGAGAAAAATAACAAATAAGTAAATTAAAGTAACATAGGTATTTATTCTAAAAAATAAATATTGCCTCTAACCTAAGCTTTGCTAAAAAAAAAATATGGAAAATTTAGCTATGTGTATTCTTCTGTGGTGAATGATACCCTGGCCTTGCTAGGAACTGAATACCAGCAGAACAACGTTCTTGAATGTTCTCAGTTGGAATCCTTGGTGTCTCTTTAGGAAGACTTTTATTTACACCAACATTCTGAATTTCTCGTTGTTTGTGTACTTCTACATCTTTAAGTACAACCTGGGACCCTCCTCCGGCTGTTGGCAGGACATCACCCTAAAACACAAGAATTTACCAATTCAGTATCTTAAAGACTGTGCAAACTTTATTTCCATCACTACTTTCCATTAAACGGTATTAAAAATTAACATGTTGGTATACAACAAAACAAACATTTATCAACTGCTCACATTAAAGTAACAAAAGATTGCTTTGCACTACCTTGTATACTCTAGTTTCCATTTCTCCCTGACTGTCCTGATCTTGAGTTGTTAAGCAGTAATTTGTGATGGTATTCTTCTCTAAATGTACTTTCTTCACATTTGTCACTAACTTCTGAGTCTTGAGTACTGGCTGAAGAGCAGTTCCCATTGGCACCATCTGCAGATACAAGAAATATTAGGGAACAAAAAAGAATGCAGTGTACCATAAATGCCTGACTGTAATTACTCTAGTATAGGTAAGTGTATGATAAAGTTCACTAAACACTGCACTCAATTTAGTTAACAGGAGTGCAAAAACTGCATGATAGTACTGCAAATCTAGTGTATGATGGTACTACAGATCTAGTGTATGATGGTACTACAGATCTAGTGTATGATGGTACTACAGATCTAGTGTATGATGGTACTACAGATCTAGTGTATGATGGTACTACAGATCTAGTGTATGATGGTACTACAGATCTAGTGTATGATGGTACTACAGATCTAGTGTATGATGGTACTACAGATCTAGTGTATGATGGTACTACAGATCTAGTGTATGATGGTACTACAGATCTAGTGTATGATGGTACTACAGATCTAGTGTATGATGGTACTACAGATCTAGTGTATGATGGTACTACAGATCTAGTGTATGATGGTACTACAGATCTAGTGTATGATGGTACTACAGATCTAGTGTATGATGGTACTACAGATCTAGTGTATGATGGTACTACAGATCTAGTGTATGATGGTACTACAGATCTAGTGTATGATGGTACTACAGATCTAGTGTATGATGGTACTACAGATCTAGTGTATGATGGTACTACAGATCTAGTGTATGATGGTACTACAGATCTAGTGTATGATGGTACTACAGATCTAGTGTATGATGGTACTACAGATCTAGTGTATATTGGTACTAAATAACAAAAAAAGGCACAATATGTACTGTGACTGGAACAATACACAAATAACCCGCATAAGAAAGAGAGGAGCTTATGACGACGTTTCGGTCCAAGTCGGACCGAAACGTCGTCGTAAGCTCCTCTCTTCCTTATGTGGGTTGTGTATAGTAGTAAAAATCTAGTGTATGATGGTAGTAAAAATCTAGTGTATGATGGTAGTAAAAATCTAGTGTATGATGGTAGTAAAAATCTAGTGTATGATGGTAGTAAAAATCTAGTGTATGATGGTAGTAAAAATCTAGTGTATGATGGTAGTAAAAATCTAGTGTATGATGGTAGTAAAAATCTAGTGTATGATGGTAGTAAAAATCTAGTATGATGGTAGTAAAAATCTAGTGTATGATGGTAGTAAAAATCTAGTGTATGATGGTAGTAAAAATCTAGTGTATGATGGTAGTAAAAATCTAGTGTATGATGGTACTAAAAATCTAGTATGATGGTACTAAAAGTATAGTATGATGGTACTAAAAATCTAGTATGGCGGTACTAAAAATCTATTGTATGATGGTACTGTACTAAAAATCTGTTGTATGATAGTACTGTACTAAAAATCTATTGTATGATGGTACTGTACTAAAAATCTATTGTATGATGGTACTAAAAATCTAGTGTATACTAAAAATCTATAGTGTATGAAGATACTAAAATGATAATATGTGCTGATTTTTAACAAAATCTGTTAGGCTGATAATGAATAAGACATGTTCAACACCTGGGTATCTATATTCTGCCTCTCACCACGGGTGTGGGAGGCAGCCTCTGTCCCCCACGTTTGGTTCAGCCTTCCTTTGTGGCCAGGGCCCAACGTTCATTGACCTACCTTTCACTCCCTGCACCAGTGGTGACTCTCTCCCCTCTTCACTTCCCGGTCATCCCCTGGATGGACCTGACATGGTACATCCATCTGGATTGGCCTTCTAGGAACAGGAAACTCCCCCGGATAGCTGCAATTCTCTTTGAAGAGTATCGCGCTGTCACGTATGGTTCTTCCTTCTCCATCTACACGGACGGCTCAGCACGAAATTCCCCCCCTTCTACATCTTCTGCTGCATTCTTTGCTGATCTTTCTCTGTGTCAAACCTAGCGGTTAGACCCAACTCACTCGGTCCTAGCAGGAGAGCTCTTCGCCATTCACCAGGCCTTGGTTTTTGTCCTTGCTCACCTCCGTCCTCAGCCTTTGGTTCTCTTCTCTGATTCCCAATCTTCCCTAGCACTTTTGTGTTCTGACCGTCCACGGTCCCTACGCGTCCTTGTCCGACAGACGCAGTCTCTTATCCTACGTTTTTTGCCAAGTCCAGGTTGGAGCATCTCCCTTCAGTGGGTACCTGCCCATGTTGGCATTTGGGGCAATGAAGTGGCCGATCGAGTAGCCTCCCTTGCACATGCACTTCCTACCAATACCTCTCTTGTGCTGGGCAGCAGTGATTTCACAAGGACCATTTGGAAGGAAATCCGTCATTTATGGCAGAAGGAACTGGTACGCTCCCTCTCTACTTCGGCATTGAGTTCTGTCCGATCTTTCAATGGTCCCTGCCCTTGGGCTCGCCATCCCAATCGCTCAGTAGATGTTGCACTGACTCGCCTCCGGGTTGGGCACTCACGACTGGTGGCTCATCTACACCGCCTTCGAATGACAGACTCTCCGTACTGCCCGTGGTGTCCCTCACAGCCTGAGACGGTGGAACACTTCCTACTGTGGTGCCCACGTTATCACTCTGCACGGACTGTTCTCCGTGCGGCCTTGTACACATTTGGGGTGCAATCTTTAACCCTACCTCCTCTCCTTAATGGGGAAGGGTTTGATCCTCCAGACCGTCAGGAGATATTGGCCTGTACCTGCACATTCTTGCTGGCTTCAGGGCGCATTAGGGACATATAATACGCAGTTATTAGTCTAACATCCTTCCACTTTGGTTGAGGTTCCTTCTCCGAGCGTTGGACGGCAGGGCTCGATACGGCGTATGCTGTCAGTGGCCCTATAAAACCCCAACAACAACATCTATATTCTGAAGACATTTTACCAATCAGTGGCTATATCAACCTGAAATAGAGGTTATTTGAAGTTGTTGAAACAGGAGACAATAGAAGTGGTAATCAGTCCCTCAGAACAGCTTCAAATAACCTCTGCCTTTTATCTTCATAAAGTTGGAGATTTTTTTTTTTTCAACACACTGGCCATCTCCCACCAAGGCAAGGTGACCCAAGAAAGAAACACTTTCACCATCATTCACATATAATCAATGTCTTTGCAGAGGTGCCCAGATATGACATCTTAGATGTCACTCAAAACAGATGGAGATAAAAAGTATAAAATACTAATACAATGGAAAAAATAAACATAAATGCAGTATATGATCCTTTATTGACAATGGTTTGCTTTGGTGGTGGCTAATCTTTTTAATAGAACATATCAGTTATCAAATTACCAGGAAGATCTTAACTAACCTGTTTTGGGCAATGATTCAACCAAGCATCATGTTGGTCAACCAATGTCCTACGATATCTCTGGTCACAAACAGCTGGACCCTGAATAGAAAAGTATTTGTTAATTTTTTTTTCATCAAACCGGCCATATCCCACCGAGGCAGGGTGACCTAAAAAGAAAAACAAAAGTTTCTCTTTTTAACTTCAGTAATGTATACAGGAGAAGGGGTTACTAACCCCTTGCTCCCGGCATTTGAGTTGCCTCTTACAACATGCATGGCTTATGGAGGAAGAATTCTGTTCCACTTCCCCATGGAGATAAGAGGAAATAAACAAGAACTAGTAAGAAAATAGAAGAAAACCCAGAGGGTTGGTATGTGTATATATATGCTTGTACATGCATGTGTAGTGTGACATAAGTGTAAGTAAAACTAGCAAGATGTTCCTGAAATCTTGCATGTTTATGGGACAGAAAAAAGACACCGGCAATCCTACCATCATGTAAAACAATTACAGGCTTTTGTTAATCATATTATGTAAGCTAATTCTTCTTCTTTTCTTTCAACAAATCAGCCATATCCCACCGAGGCAGTGTGGCCCAAAAGGAAAAACGAAAGTTTCTCCTTTTAAATTTAGTAATATATACAGGAGAAGGGGTTACTAGCCCCTTGCCCTCGGCATTTTAGTCACCTCTTACGACATGCATGACTTACAGAGGAAGAATTCTGCTCCACTTCCCCATGGAGATAAGAGGAAATAAACAAGAACTAGTAAGAAAATAGAAGAAAACCCAGTGGGGTGTATATATACATGCTTGTACATGCATGTGTAGTGTGACCTAAGTGTAAGTAGAAGTAGAAAGACGTACCTGAAATCTTGCACATTTATGAAACAGAAAAAAAGACACCAGCAATCCTACTATCATGTAAAACAATCACAGGCTTTCGTTTTACACTCATTTGGCAGGACGGTAGTACCTCCCTGGGCGGTTGCTGTCTACCAACCTACTACCTAGGTTAAGCTAATTATCTACATAATTATCCAAGCAAAGCCTGCATGAAATGGTTTTGTTGGTGGACATTGCTCTCCAACTCAATGGCAAATAAAATTAGTAAAAAAGCAAATGAAAGCATAGAAATAATGCATAATACTGTATACATTATACATATTTCATTTCACCATACTTAAATCATCAAATAAACTTACATGAAGGTAATAATCTTCCCTTTCAGGAGGACAGTTCTCTTTTGATGGGAATAAAGTGCCTTTTGAATTACTGCTGCCTGGTTGTCCTGACTCTCGTTGCAGACTTGAGAATGCAGGAACGTCTTCATTAATATTCAAAACTTCCTGCAGAGCGAGAACTTGAGCTTGGTATGTCTTAACCTGCAAATAATAAAAAAAAATAGATTTAATCTCTTCAGTGAACTATTGTGATTAGACAGAGCATTATAGCACATGCTCAATCCAAAAACACTTACAAAATACAATACTGAAGGTGATCTTCAGGCCAGCATACAAAACATTTCCTAAACATTCCAAGCAGAGTAGGCCACCACCTTTCATGCCTCCACTTACTATAGGAAGAAATAATAGCCCTAGGTGCTGTCTTAGCTATTTCCATTTTCTCTAGGAGTGCATGCCCATTTTCTATGGAATACACAGTGTGTCCAATACAAACTTCCTTCAAGAGCTTTACCTAAGTTTATTTAATAAGTTTTTTAGTAACCCCTTCTCCTGTATAAATTACTAAATGTAAAAAGAAAAACAAAAGTTCTTCTATTCAGGTCACCCTGCTTTGGTGAAAGACAGCCTGTGAATTAAAATAAAAACTTTATTATTTGGGTTTTGGGTGCATATTCTACTATTGTTTTGACGGCACACACTTTTATGGCCATTAAAAAAGCACATGATGTAAATTTAACTTCGGATAACCCATTTAAGTCAAACACTGTACACTAGTTTGAGGGTTTCAACCTCACTATGTCCAACTAGGCTTGTATGTTTTGAAGAGTCATACCATGAAACCAAATTTTTCCAAAAAGTAGTTCACTCCTCCCATTGCATTTACACATACAGATGGTTTTTTGGAACGCATCTTGTACAAAAAGTGGTTCTTCTTCTTTCAACAAACCGGCCGTATCCCACTGAGGCAGGGTGGCCCAAAAAGAAAAACAAATTTCTCTTTTTAACTTTAGTAATGTATACAGGAGAAGGGGGTTACTAGCCCCTTTCTCTCGGCATTCTAGCTGCCTCTTACGACACACATGGTTTAAGAAGAAAGAATTCTGTTCCACTTCCCCATGGAGATAAGAGGAAATAAACAAGAACTAGTAAGAAAATAGAAGAAAACCCAGAGGGGTGTGTGTGTGTATATATATGCTTGTACATGCATGTGTTGTGTGACCTAAGTGTAAGTAGAAGTAGCAAGACGTACCTGAAATCTTGCATGTTTATGAGAAAAAAAAGACACCAGCAATCCTACCATCATGCGAAACAAATACAGGCTTCCGTTTTACACTCGCTTGGCAGTACGGTACTACCTCCCTGGGTGGTTGCTGTCTACCAACCCACTACCTACAAAAAAGTGGTTGTCTACTGTAAATACATGAATATGTTCTAAAAGAACTCTATAGAGCAAAATATAATTAAAAAATGAGCTACTGTATATGTAATTGAATTTTAAATATTAAATTCTAACCTTTAGATTCTTCTCTCGTTCTTCAAGGGATTTCATCATTTCCTTTCGCAACTTTTCTGATTCATCTCGTAATTTGCGCTTTAATCCGTCTTTCATCTGTTGTTTCTGTCTTTCTTCATGGTTCTTCGCCAAATCTCGTTCTTCAAGCTGAAAAAAATGCAGTCATTAATCCTTTCCACCGAAACTAGCATATTACCAATGAATGAAGTATGATCTTGATACACTGAGTACCAGGTATTAATAGCTGACAATTCTGTTGCTCTCTATGACATCATACACTCCCAAGATTAAAGATGGAACTCAAATAAAGTTTAGTTCACAAAATTAACTCAATAAACAATAATACAATGATAATGTAATTAAAACTATAAAATGGAAAGGTTTAGAAACTTGTAAGAAAACTTTCTAAACTATGCACCAATAATATAAATATTAATTTTGGTACAGGAGGGATTCCGTATTCGGCACCCTCTTTTTGGCGTTCCAAATTCTCATCGGCATTCCATTGAGCCATTATTCATTATGTTTGGTGCTTTTACTGCTTTTCCTCCATTTTCGCACACTAGTCATGTAAGGGAAGGGCAACGAGCACCATATTTTAAGGTAAGAACTGTATGCACTGTGTATTTATTTTACTTGTTTATCTGTTTTTTACTATTAACAAGAAAGCAGTGCAGTATTTTCAAAAAATTACTTACCACAGCCTTAAGCTCTTCTTCTAATTTATTGTACTTTACCAAATCTTTCTTCAAGTTCTCTATTGTAATTTCTTCGTTGAAAAGCCTGTCTTTCAGAGAACAATTCTTGGCAAGAGCATTACTGTAGAGCGCAGCTAAACTTGTGTTCTCCTGCCGTAGATACATAATCTCTTTCTCCATCTCTAGCAGACGAGTTCTTACATATGTAACTGTTGAACAAGGTAAGTTAAGTATAATAAAATGCAGATAAGAATTTCTATGAACAGTAACATGTTATAAAAATAATATACTAATTCTTTTTTTCAACAAACTGGCCATCTCCCACTGAGGCAGGGTGACCTGAAAAAGCTAAAAAGGAAAACAAAAGTTTTTCTTTTTACATTTAGTAATGTATACAGGAGGAGGAGTTACTAGCCCCTTGCTCCCTGCATTTTAGTCACCTTTTACGACACTCATGGCTTATGGAGGAAGAATTCTTTTCTACTTCCCCATGGAGATAAGAGGAAATAAAGAACAAGAACTATTAAAAAAATAGAAGAAAACTCAGATGGGTGTCTATACAAATGAGTGTACATGCATGTGTAGTATGACCTAAGTGTAAGTAAAAGTAGTAAGATATACCTGTTATCTCGCATGTTTATGAGAAAAAAAAGACACCAGCAATCCTACCAAAATGTAAAACAATTACAGGTTTCCGTTTCACATTCACTTCGCAGGACGGTAGTACCTCCCTGGGCAGTTGCTGTCTACCAACCTACTACTACTGTACAGTGGACCCCCGAGTAACGTAAAAACTTCATCCCACAAGCCTGCTCAAGTGCCATTACCGAACGAATTTACTCCCTTAAGGAATAATGCCACGTAGGTTAGTCTATTTCAGACCCCCAAAAATACACTTCCACAAGCACTTACAATATTATACTTACATAATTGTACGATTTCCGGGGTGTTCGTTACTCGGGGGTCCACTGTAGTACCTCCAAATAACATAATTATGCAAAATTTAATGTATGTACCTAAAACAACTGTATTAAGTGCTACTTCTAATACAAAAGATAAATGCAGCTTTTTTAAATTAATTTTCATCAACATAATGCCTGAGAGAGATGATGAATCACATATGTGTTGCTCATGCTATTGGTTGTGAAGGTATGCTTGTTCTCTAATACTTGTACATGTTTCTAAATCCCTTAAAGTTTCTAGAATGTATTTCAGATACAATTCCTCAAAGCAGCAGCTGCTTTAACATTTCCAAAGTACTGTATTATCAAGAATAGTCCTGAAACCCTACAACATGACTATCCATGATATTACTTAATACCTGTTATGTGTGTGTTAATACTTTGAAAACTTATTGAATTTTTGCTATAACTGTTCCCTGTTCACCTCTAATGTTAAATCGTTGTTATAACTTTTACGCTTGAATCCCACCCATTATCTCTCACTACACATGCCTATGCTGCCTTGTGAATGTACACCAAGGCTTGATAAAGCTCCTTGCAAAAGCCTTGCACAGCCTAAATAAAATATTCCATAACATTACATATGCATCCCTTTACCTAAATTGATTGTTAGAATATTTATACTTATCATACTCAGAGAGCTCCTTCTACTACATAGAACAGCAAAGCACTGTGGGTTCTGTGCTTACTTTGCTGACTTCACAGAAATGACATCATGACTGCCAATTAAACATTACTTAGAGATACTGAAATGAAGCACTCAAACACTGCTCAATCATTGGAGAATTTTAATCACCTGTTTTCCAGATGCTGAATATTTTTTTTCAACTTTTTTTTTTAAATCAAGTGAGCCTGGCCCCTTAAATAGACAATCACAAAAAAACTGTTGGCCAGCAAGATTTGTTAATTTTTTTTTTTAACACATCAGCCATTTCCCACCAAGGCATTCAACACTTTCACCATCATTCATACATAATCACTGTCTTTGCAGAGGCACTCAGATACAACAGTTTAGATGTCCCTCCAAATTGCCAATATCCCAAACCCCTCCTTTAAAGTCCATTTCCAGGACAAGTTCGGCTAACTGGTTTCTCTGAATCCCTTCATAAAATATTACCCTGCTCACACTCCAACAGCTCGTCAGGTCCAAAAAACCATTTGTTTCCATTCTCTCCTATCTAACATGCTCATGAATGCTTGCTGGAAGTCCAAGCCCCTCGCCCACAAAACCTCCTTTACCCCCTCCCTCCAACCTTTTCGAGGACAACCCCTACCCCTCCTTCCTTCCCCTACAGATTTATACGCTCTCCAAGTCATTCTACTTTGTTCCATTCTCTCTAAATGACCAAACCACCTCAACAACCCCTCTTCAGCCCTCTGACTAATACTTTTAGTAACTCCATACCTCCTAATTTCCATACTCTGAATTCTCTGCATATTTACACCACACATTGCCCTTAGACAGGACATCACTATCTCCAGCCGCCTTCTCGCTGCAGCAGTTACAACACAAGCTTCACACCCATATAAGAGTGTTGGTACCACTATACTTTAGTACATTCCCTTCTTTGCCTACATGGATAACGTTTTTTGTCTCTCCAGATACCTTAACGCACCACTCACCTTTTTTCCTTCATCAATTCTATGGTTAACTTCATCTTTCATAAACCCATCCGCTGACAAGTCAACTCCCAAATATCTGAAAATATTCACTTCTTCCATACTCCCTCTCTCCAATGTGATATCCAATATTTCTTTATCTAAATCGTTTGATACCCTTATCACCTTACTCTTATCTATGTTCACTTTCAACTTTCTACCTTTACACACCCTCCCAAACTCATCCACTAACCTTTGCAACTTTTTTTCAGAATCTCCCAAAAGCACAGTATCATCAGCAAAAAAGTAACTGTGTTAACTCCCATTTTGTATTTGATTCCCCATAATTTAATCTCACCCCTCTCCCCAACACCCTAGCATTTACTTCTTTTATGACCCTATCTATAAATATATTAAACAACCATGGTGACATTACACATCCCTGTCCAAGACCTACTTTTACTGGAAAGTAATCTCCCTCTCTCCTACACACCCTAACCTGAGCCTCACTATCCTCATAAAAACTCTTTACAGCATTTAGTAACTTACTACCTATTCCATACACTAATATGCTAATAAAAAACAATATGCACAGATAAAAACCATCATTTATAGACTGTTTTGCTCTAAGCAGTGCTTTTTCAAGTCACATGACTTGAAAAAGGGCTGCTTAGAGCAAAACTAGTCTAAGAAGATTTAATCTGCACATACATTTTGGCTTAATGTATCTCCTTTGAGCACATTCATTTTGTTTTTTCTCAAAAATCTTAGTACCATATATATGAAGAGGGTTGGCATATTTCACACTTACTTTTGTTAGGTAGGTCAGCTTGAGCCTTTTCTCTACAGTGAATTCTCTTCCGCATGTATGCTTTCAGCATATCAAAAAACCCTTCCCAGTCTTCTTGGGTATAGTTAAGCGAAGGCCAAGCTGGGGCAAGTCTATAAATTATGCTGGTATCCATTTCCACATTCTGCAATTGTTAGACTAGTTATATAAAGTACATATTTAATTTATATACATACCCAGATTTTGCAACTGACAGATAATTAATTAAACAATGATTATAGCATAATACAGTGGGTGCTTGATTATCCAAGTTTCTACAAGTTTATGGAACAGGGCCTTGTTTCATTTGATGCCCATATCACCTACATTTGTAATAAATAAATAAATGATGTCTAACCATTACATTCTCTCCTTCTTCTTCAAGTTTTTTACGTGTGCTTTTGAATAACTTGTTTGCCTGTCTACGTCCTGGTGGGAGCCACAATTCTGTCTGAGCCACTGGTGTTGCCCGATCAATCTGTACTTCTGAGACCAACTCTGCAAATTTCATTACAGTCTGAAAATAATAATGTCAAGTTTTTAGTTACCATAGATAAGTTAGTCACATAATGGCAAAACATATTTCATACAGTCAGTATTTACACCAGGTCCTCTATTTTACCATGTACTAAATAGTGTAATCCTCACCCCAAAGCAATAATGCTGATTAAATAATTCAGGGAGTGTATCTTGAAATGATGCCTATATTGAACATTATTTTATTATGCAGAGAATTCGGAGTGTGGAAATTAGGAGGAGGTGTGGAGTTACTAAAAGTATTAGTCAGAGGGCTGAAGAGGGGTTGTTGAGGTGGTTTGGTCATTTAGAGAGAATGGAACAAAGTAGAATGACTTGGAGAGCGTATAAATCTGTAGGGAAAGGAAGGAGGGGTAGCTGTATAACCCCTGTGGTTTAGCGCTTCTATTTGATTATAATAATAATACAGAATTTCGTTTCAGCAAATTTGGAGATGGCCAGGTGGGGACCACCATCAAAAAATTGGTAAACTTGATATGGAATGAGCCACATGGAAGATAATCTGATATACTATAATACCATGTAAATATTTTAATGCATACCTGATTTTCATCATAATCTTCTGCATTAGGATTTACACAAACAATCATCTTGATCCTTCCTTCACCACCAAAATAATTTTTCAGATAATGAGTCAATTTTGAGTCCCGATATGGTACCATCCGATGCCCCTCACCAGTCTGGTTTTCTCTTAAAACTTCTATGCATGATCGCAGAGTCATGAGTGAGTTATTGATATTTCCTGTATGAAAGAATAAGAGTAAAAAATAAGGAAGAGAATGAAAGAAGTTTATAAGTGCAAAAATGAAAAAATGAACGTACACAGCAACAATAGAACTGTAAAAAAAAAAAAACATTAATGTAATAACAAGAGGATCTGAAGCATCTGAGGGATGGAAGGGAAGATGGGAGGAAAGGTTGTATAGCAGCTGCACAAAAAACAGTAGCCGAAACATAGAGTCCAAAGACATGTCACAAAAAAAACCTCCTACTAGAGCTGAGATACAAGAGTAATGATGAAAGATTGAAAACAGTGAAAATGCCCCTTTTAGTTGACTGGAGGAAAGAGGTGACAATAACCACATACAGCAATTATAAGATCACAAAAGGTTATATACAAGAAAATGGACAAAGGTGACAATTGTAAACTAAGAAAAAAGATATTAAAAGGATACTAGAATGTATTTTTTTCACAAACTGTGGTAGACTGCTGGAATGGAATCATAATGGTAATACAGTATTGTAGTACAGTGGTACTTCGGTTAACGATGGTCCCCAAACTCGCCCTTTTATGCAAGTTTATTTTTTTAAATGCTTTTGTAAGTGTGTTTTTGGGGGTCTAAAAGGACTAGTCTATTTTACATTATTCCTTATGGGGATAAATTCGTTTGGTAATCGCACTTGAACAGCATTCTGGAACGAAAAAATATCATTAACCGAGGTACCACTGTATGTGCTATAATCAATGGAAACTTTAAAAATTCAAAATTGAAGTTAACACTGAATACGAGACACCACAAGCATAGCTCTGCTCTTGTAGTTACAAACAATAATAACACAAGCAGATACAGCTCAGGAATTAGTGTTTGATGCCTGAAACTACCAATTAATCTATCAATGCCACACATTAAAGGTAAAGACAACATAATACTTACCAGCTTCTTTGACCCTGCCCCCTTTGGCTCTTGTGCGACTATTGCGCTCTGATCCAGCCAGGTCCACCAATGACAACTGGGATATTAAAACTGCAGCTTTTTCTTGTAGAACTTCCTCACCATGGACATCAAGTGGGGCCTGTATGTACAGAGAATTATTTTTTTTTTAACACATCGGCCGTCTACCACCAAAGCAGGGTGGCCCGAAAAAGAAAAACTTTCACCATCATTCACTCCATCACTGTCTTCCCAGAGGCACACATACACTACAGTTATAAAACTGCAACATTAACACCCCTCCTTCAGAGTGCAGACATTGTACTTCCTATCTCCAGTACTCAGGTCCGGCATGCCGGTTTCCCTTAATCCCTTCATAAATGTTACCTTCCTCACACTCCAACAGCACGCCAAGTCCTAAAAACCATTTGTCTCCATTTGCTCCTATCTAACATGCTCATGCATGCTTGCTGGAAGTCCAAGCCCCTCACACACAAAACCTCCTTTACCCCCTCCCTCCAACCTTTCCTAGGCCGACCCCTACCCCACCTTCCCCCCACTACAGATTTATACACTCTCAAAGTCATTCTATTTTGTTCTATCCTCTCTACATGTCCGAACCACCTCAACAACCCCTCCTCAGCCTTCTGGATAATAGTTTTGGTAATCCCGCACCTCTTCCTAATTTCCACACTACGAATTCTCTGCATTATATTCACACCACACACTGCCCTCAGACATGACATATCCACTGCCTCCAGCCTTCTCCTTGTTGCAACATTCACCACCCATGCTTCACACCCATATAAGAGCGTTGGTATAACTATACTCTCACACATTCCCCTCTTTGGCTCCATGGACAAAGTTCTTTGTCTCCACAGATTCCTAAGTGCACCACTCACCTTTTTTTTTTCCTCATCTTTCACAGACCCATCTGCTGACATGTCCACTCCTAAATATATGAATACAGTCACTCCTCCATACTATAATTATTATTATGGGGAAGTGCTAAGCCTGTAAGTGTTATATAGTGCTTGGGGAATGGAAAAATAATCAAGGGAAGGGTAACTCCAATTTCTTGGATGAAGAGCCTTTCACCAGCATCAAGGCACCTTCTTTGAAATTTTCCCTTAAAATCTACCCAACCTGCCATATACTTCTTGTATATTTCAATGCACATCTCTTCCACTTCTAAATTCCTAATTCTGCAATCATATTTTTTCTTTCTATTCCTTATTACCAAATTTACCATATAGTACTTTAATTGGTGCACTTTACAGAAGACAACTTACTTGCACAACTCTGATGGAAAATATTGAATGTGAGCGTGATGACTCCAGGTTAAGATTTGTAGTGGCCACCTTTCTCCGCTTCTGACCCTTTACCATTACCTGAAAATTAATCAGGATATCTGCTTTTATAATGAATCAGGATGATTTTGTCCAACTGAACATCTAGTCACAAAGAGACAAATTAAAATTACAGCTCATAAACTATAAACTTTATTAATGTTCTTTATGAAAATAATTATTAGGTAAAATTAATGCATGCTATCCTATATTAAACAAATGGCTTATAAATACTTTGAAGGTCTACACACCTCCAAGGCTTCTTCAGGTGTTTTAACTTCCACTTCTGTGCATCCATGAACATACATATTGTGATTTGAATCTTCACGAAGCACCTTAGCCTGAAAACCCCTGTAACACAGGAATATATATAAGTACGTACTGATAAACAAATTAATTTAAATTCTGAGATTATCTAGAAACTGTTCAAGAGACCAACATCCCTCAATTTAAGGAACCTTGATTTAACGTACTCTACCTTTGAAATACAGGACAAAACCCACTGGGCAAATTTATTTGGTTACAGAATTGTTAGATATTGCTAATATTGCAGCAAAACAATCCTATCTCTATCCACCAGTCACCATTATTGGTCACCTGTTCCTCCCTATTACAGTGGACCCCCGAGTTTCGTAAAAACTTCACTCCTGAAGTCTGCTCAAGTGCTATTACCGAATGAATTTACTCCCTTAAGGAAAAATGTCACGTAGGTTAGTCTATTTCAGACCCCAAAAATACACTTCCACAAGCACTTACAATATTATACTTACATAACTGTACGATTTCCTGGGTTTACGAAACTCGGGGGTCCACTGTAGTCTCTTAAATTAAGTGTTTACTACTGAACACTGGTACACAAACTAAGTAATGACAATGTTTCAGCCCAACTTGGACAATTAACAAGTCACACTGCAACTTGTTAATGATCCAAGTAGGACAAAAACATCATTACGTATTACTTTCCCTCTCCTAAAGGGTGTTATGTGTACCTGTTCCAGCCTTGGTCTAGTCACTTTTTATTCTTCATAATGGGCAATCATTCAGACACAAATATAGATCAGAATGATAGCACATAATTTTTCATTGGGGCCACCAAGGTAAGGTAACCCCAAAGAAGGAAACATTCACTATCATTCATTCAACGGATGTTTTGCAAGATTCACATGGGCATCACAGTTCAGAAAACCCTCTGAAACACAACAATCCTACCCAGCCTTCAAAATTCTGACATTGTATATCACACCTCCAGGACTCATGTTTGACTAACCAGTTTCCTTGAATCCCTTCTTAAATATTACTTTGCTCACACTCCATGGAAGTTGGTAAGAATCCTTCCTCCGTAAATTATGCCTGTCACATAAGATGACTAAAATGCTGGGAGCAAGGGGCCTGTAAGCCTTGTGTATCAATTGCTAAAATGAAGGAAAATGATTATAGTGATATGGAGTATAAATTGGATTTAATAAAAAAAGTTGACACTTGCAAAAAACTGTCAACAGTGCCAAGATTGCAACTACATTTTACCTTTAATGTTGTCTTTCCTTAATTTTTTATGTTTTTTCTATCGTGTTATAAGGAACATACATTTTCAATTTTTTAAAGAAACCATATGATAAAGACAGCCTTGCCATAACCCACAGGACAAAGAGAAAGAGATGGCAGGTGCATATCAAGGAACCACTGTGATCCTGTCTTGTAAGAAACCTCTGACTGCAGGAGACACCACTGAAGAAAAGAAGTCATAGCCAGGAATATTTAACCAGAATCAAGGCCAAGGTAAGAAGCCAGTATGACAGGGCCAAGAGAGGTGAGAAAAAATTGTTATTAAGTATAAACTGCATTCCAAGCAGACCCTCAGCAGAAACATCGCTATAACTATAAAAGTTTATAAGCAAATTTATTCTCTATTAACCCTTAAACTGTCCACACGTAGATATACGTTCACTCGCGAAAGTGACCGAATTTTTTGAAAAATAAAAAATTCGTTTTTTTTTTTTTAAAATGAAGAGCACATTTTTATAAATAGGATAGGCTAAAAAAAACATTTTAGGGCCAGTACTTACCGAGATATAAGCCCGTGAAGTTGGTGCTAAATGATGTGGTGTCGGCAAAATGGAGCACTGCCGCTTGCAGAAACAAGAAACATTTATCGTTTTTTTCCATTTTTTTCCATTTTCTGTTGTTTTCATCCTATGATAATAATGTTTTGATGCAGATCTATTCATTTCATTGCCAATTCTTGTTTAGACACAAATATTTGTTACTGAATTAGTAATCATACTGTCACAAACACACATGTTCACAATGATAAATAAATTTGTACACCTGGTTCAATCACTTACTATTGTTTACATATATATACAAGGTATTTACAGGTCCTATTTATATTTCTAGAAGTCCACCACTGTATGATACTCGAAGAAGCATGGATTCATACAGAGTGCCACTCCACATTGCTGACACATGAATCGTGTGTCTTTTCGCACTTGGGGTCGTTGTGTACTGTAAGCACACACAACACACTTTTTCTGAGAGTACTTCTTTGGAGTAGATGGTAATGGTATCAGGCAGTGACAGTTAGGGATAATTCGGTTGGGCACTTCCCCCTCTGGTTGTGGAGTGACAGGTCGCTGTTGTGGAGTGACAGGTCGCTGTTGTGGGGTGACAGGTCGCTGTGGAGTGGCAGGTATAGGTGTGGTACCATACTTTCTCCCTATCTGCTTGATGACATTTAGGGTGAATTCTGCATATCGTTGTTGCTTCCCAGTCTTTATTTCATACATGTTGAAGGCATTGAGCATTGCAATGTCCACAAGGTGGAAAAACACTTTTATATACCACTTGCGACTCCTACGCACACAGTCAACAAAGCCTATCATCATGTCACACTTGTCGACTAGTCGCATATTGTTTGTATAGTCGATGACAACAGCTGGCTTTTCAATAGGTTGATTGTTGAGCGTGCTCATTCTGTCTGTTTGTACCATCTCGTTTCTGTGGATGGTTGACAGCAATGTCACGTCCCTTTGTCATGCCATGACAGTGCCATGATGTCATTGGCATGAAACGCCTGCACTACACTTCCTCCAGTGAACTTTGGCATGTGTTTTCTATTTCTTCTCACTGTTCCACATATATCAGTATTGTTCACACGTAGGAAATCAGCAAGCATAGGGCTTGTGTACCAGTTGTCTGTGAACAATGTATGGCCCTTGCCAAGGTATGGCTGCATCATCTTGCAGAACAACATCACCAGAAATGCCCAACATGCGCCTGGTATCATCAAGTGTATTTTTACCTGTGTAGATAATGACATCCAACACAAGACCAATCTCACAGTCACACATAACAAACAGTTTTATACCAAAGCGATTACGTTTGCTTGGTATATAATGTTTGAATGACAGTCGTCCCTTGAACAGAATCAAGGACTCATCAACAACAATGTTCTTGAATGGATAAAAGTAGGCACTGAATTTTTGCTTGAGATACATAAACAATTCCCGGATTTTGTAGAGGAGGTCATTTCGGTTTGGTGTATTCCTATCTGAGAAGTGCAACATTCTCAGCAACAGAAGGAATCTGTTGCAGGGAAGGAGGTCTCGGAAGACTGGAGTGCTAATGAAGTGGTCTGTGGACCAGTAGTTTGCTATATTGTTCTTATATGTGTGTGGCATAAGCATGACAGTGCCAAGGAATAAATACATTTCAGCCACAGTTGTATCTTTCCTCCTGCGCAGCCGTAACGATTCTGAAAAATCTGCATGGTCCATTGTATACTGGTAGTACAGGTTGGTCTGAGTAACAATCAGGTTCATTATTGGCTCATCAAAGTATAGTTGAAAATAGTCTAACTCTGTAGACTCATTTGTGATGGGACAGTGTGGCATGATGCCACTTCCACTGCCATCAAAATTGAAAGGATGTGGCATGAATGGTGTATGTTCAGTCCACTTCCATTCACGATCAGATGGCGCAGGGTGGACCTGTGGCATGGGACGTGGGGGAGCAGGAGGGACGGGAGTGGGGCCAGGACATGATTGAGAGGGTGCCTCGTGGTCCTTTGTCTGTCCACACACCGCGCCACGAGGTCCAGGCACCATGCCACCCACCACCTCTTCCTCCATCCCAGCATACTCTCCTTCATTATCACTTTCACTATCAGTGGCTGGGGTTTTGGATCGTGAACTGCCACGACCCTTGCCTCTGACTGCATATGGCACACTGCCTGAACGTAGGTAATGACGCCCATAAGTACATTTCACTGGGGAATAATGATAATCACTGTCACTCGACGAATCGTCTATGGGCATAAAATCGATTTCATCATCGTCACTTATATCACCTTCACTATCGTCACTATCATAACACATGGAAAATGCTAATTTCCTCTTGCGGAGCTGCCTTTGGGTAGTAACACTAGAAACCCCAGAGGTGCTGGGCTGAGGGTCTGTGGCCACACTGGCCACACCAGATGTGCTGGGCTGAGGGTCTGGTATGGCCACACTGTCCACACTGGCCACCCCAGAGGTGATGGGCTGAGGGTCATCTGGGTTGTCATCAATAGTTTCACTAATTCCTTGATTATTAGTGGCTATATCACTGTCAAATCCACTAAGCTCGCGTTCTCTATCACTTTCCGAGAACAGTAGAGTGTTAATACGACGAGGCGTGAGTGAATCACGGGGGTGTGCCATGATGTTGACCCAAGATGGAGCTGAAACTAACTGGGGCTACCATGCGGTACCCTGGTGTCCCCGATTTTTTTCATACTGCGCACACTGAGGGCGCAGACCCATTCTCTCATGTCTAGGCGACTCAGGCCTATTGCACTAAATTTGAACGAATGTAAAATAAAACGTAGATATACGTTCGGTCACTTTCGCGAGTGAACGTATATCTACGTGTGGACAGTTTAAGGGTTAATAAAAGCAAACTGCATTTCTTTGATCAGCTACAAAAATTATAGCCAAAATGACTTTACCTGTGAGACTGCCAATTGCTGGATGCTTCATCCAGGAGATCATAGATGTAGTTTTGATAAATCTCTATGTGGGTCACAAAAACAGCATACACATTATCTTCATTTAAATCGTCAATTTTTGATCCATCTGGGATGCGAATGGGAATGTCCAAAGCTGGTGTGTCAACTGTCCTAAAATAATGATGAAAAGGAATAAGCAAATACATGTACTGTAGCTCCAGGATTCAAATCCAGCTAGCTGGTTTTCCTGAATCCCTTCATAAATGATATCTTGCTCACACTAGCAGCACATCAAATTACATCCCCCACACATACACATGTGATAACCACATACAAAATATTAAAGGGAATTGATAGGGTAACCAGGGAGAAGCAGTTTGAGAGGCAAGAAACAGTTACATATGTACTTGATGACACAGCTGGCAGCTAAAAGCCTAGATGAGCCACAGGAAAGTCAGGAATTATTTCTTGAGTCTCAGAGTGGTCAGGATGCAGAATGATCTCAAAGAAGTGGCAGAGAAAAATGCCATACATAGTCTTAAGGGTAAAATAGAGCCCATGGAGGTAGGAAAGAATCTGGAAAGCAGCAAAGTTGAGTGGTGGAGCCAGGAGTTAGGACATGACACCTACAAGTACAAATAGGCAAGTACAGTGTACGTGAATCTCAGCAAACTTTGACATACGATTAAGGATCTAGTGTTTATAATTCGGTGCCCATGGTACACACATGCACATATACACAATCTATATAAACCTACAGGATTGCAATACTGAAATCTAAATTTTTATTTAATACACTGGCTTCCACCAAGGTAGATTGACCAAAAGAAGAAAACAAGTTCATTATTCATTCTTTAGATGTTTTCCAAAACTGAACGGACAACAGAGTTCAAAGGATCCACCCAACCACAACATTCTTACCCATCTTTCATAGTACAGGCTCCATACTTTTCATCTCCAGAACTCAAGTCTTGCTAAAATAAATAACAAACAAGAGTACCTCTGTCTTGGAGTACGGGGTGTCTTGCAAACATTATTCTGAGCCTGAAATGCCTTGCGTTCCTGTGCAGCCTCAGCTTCTGTCTGGATATCAAAGCCATTCATATGATCAGGCATGAAGACACATCTCTGTGCTTGATAATCTTGGATTGTGTTGAATATTACATCCAGAGTTCTTTGTATTATGCCACTGTTGTCAGGTGTCCCCTGAAAGTTTGCATATCATGGTATGTGTTAGTGATAAACATTGAATATTATATAAATATACAAAAAGTCTATCTACTGATGGCTGTATAATTCATAACTATCTGAAAAGAGAAAAATGTGAAGAACATGTGCAGAGATTTTTTATTTACAATATGTTTTGTAATATACCTGCAGGTCTAGGGGATGCAAGCTTGAAGGTAACATTAAAAGTTCTCTCTCTTAAAAATGGTGCTTTCCTTCAAAGCTTGCTTGTAAAAACAAGCAAGCAGCCATTATTATGGTACATATGTGATACCCAAACTAACGAGTAGACGTCATCAAGTATTTCAAACACTCTCTGCACCTGAAGGTGTAATGAACACTTACTCCAATAATTGAACAGTAGTGTTCTAGCACCACAGGTAAGGAGACCTAGATATAATGAGTCTAAATACATAGTGTGCTGTTATCAAATCAATGAAAGCACACAGAAAATATATTATAGCACAAAGCAAAAAAAAAAAAAAAAAAAAAAATCAGGACAAGGTAATTTGCTGTCACTAATAAACAATGGAAGAAAATATTATTGACAGCGAGTGTTATCTGCTGAGTACCAATGCCCTATAATGTCAGGATTTAAAAAATAAGTACAAATGCTAGTGATGCATATTTTGCAAATACATTATCATTTTACATCTGTGAAATACTGTATAGTAATTTTTTTTTTTTTTTAACAAGTCGGCCGTCTCCCACCAAGGCAGGGTGACCCAAAAAGAAAGAAAATCCCAAAAAAGAAAATACTTTCATCATCATTCAACACTTTCACCACACTCATACATAATCACTGTCTTTGCAGAGGCGCTCAGATATGACAGCTGAGAATAGCCCCTCCCAGCTGTCACTATCCCAGACCCCTCCTTTAAAGTGCAGGCATTGTACTTCCCATTTCCAGGACTCAAGTCCAACTAAATCAATTAACTGGTTTCCCTGAATCCCTTCACAAAATGTTACCCTGCTCACACTCCAACAGCTCGTCAAATCCCAAAAACCATTCGTCTCCATTCACTCCTATCTAACACGCTCACACATGCTTGCTGGAAGTCCAAGCCCCTCGCCCACAAAACCTCCTTTACCCCCTCCCTCCAACCTTTTCTAGGATGACCCCTACCCTGCCTTCCTTCCCCTACAGATTTATACGCTCTCCAAGTCATTCTACTTTGATCCATTCTCTCTAAATGACCAAACCACCTCAGTAAATTTGTGATGTTCATATTGATTTTCACATATTAGCTACAACAAACAGCTTGTTTGGAAAAATGATCAAATTTATTTATTTTATTAACACATCGGCCGATTCCCACCAAGGCAGGGTGGCCCGAAAAAGAAAAACTTTCATCATCATTCACTCCATCACTGTCTTGCCAGAGGGGTGCTTTACACTACAGTTTTAAAACTGCAACATTAACACCCCTCCTTCAGAGTGCAGACACTGTACTTCCCATCTCCAGGACTCAAGTCCGGCCTGCCGGTTTCCCTGAATCCCTTCATAAATGTTACTTTGCTCACACTCCAACAGCACGTCAAGTATTAAAAACCATTTGTCTCCATTCACTCCTATCAAATACGCTCACGCATGCTTGCTGGAAATCCAAGCCCCTCGCACACAAAACCTCTTTTACCCCCTCCCTCCAACCTTTCCTAGGCCGACCCCTACCCCGCCTTCCCTCCACTACAGATTTATACTCTCAAAGTCATTCTGTTTCGTTCCATTCTCTCTACATATCCGAACCACCTCAACAACCCCTCCTCAAGACCTCTGGATAGTAGTTTTGGTAATCCCGCACCTCCTCCTAATTTCCAAACTCCGAATTCTCTGCATTATATTCACACCACACATTGACCTCAGACATGACATCTCCACTGCCTCCAGCCTTCTCCTCATTGCAACATTCATCACCCATGCTTCACAGCCATATAAGAGTGTTGGTATAACTATACTCTCATACATTCCCCTCTTTACTTCCATGGACAAAGTTCTTTGTCTCCACAGACTCCGAAGTGCACCACTCACCCTTTTCCCCTCATCAATTCTATGATTCACCTCATCCATCATAGACCCATCTGCTGACATGTCCACTCCCAAATATCTGATTACATTCACCTCCTCCACACTCTCTCCCTCCAATCTGATATCCAATCTTTCGTCACCTAATCTTTTTGTTATCCTCATCACCTTACTCTTTAATATAGTATTCACATACCCTACCAAATTCATCCACCAACCTCTGCAACTTCTCTTCAGAATCTCCCAAAAGCACAGTGTCATCAGCAAAAAGCAACTGTGACAACTCCCACTTTGTATTTGATTCTTTGTCTTTTAACCCCACACCTCTTGCCAAGACCCTCGCATTCACTTCTCTTACAACCCCATCTATAAATATATATTGAACAACCACGGTGACATCACACATCCTTGTCTAAGGCCTACTTTTACTGGGAAATATTCTCCCTCTCTCCTACACACTCTAACCTGAGCCTCACTATCCTCATAAAAGCTCTTCACTGCTTTCAGTAACCTACCTCCTATTCCATACACCTGCAACATCTGCCACATTGCCCCCCTATCCACCCTATCATACGCCTTTTCCAAATCCATAAATGCCACAAAAACCTCTTTACCCTTATCTAAATATACTGTTCACCTATATGTTTCACTATAAACACTTGGTCTACACACCCCCTACCTTTCCTAAAGCCCCCTTGTTCATCTGCTATCCTGCTCTCCGTCTTACTCTTAATTATTTCAGTAATAACTCTACCATACACTTTACCAGGTACACTAAACAGACTTATTCCCCTATAATTTTTGCACTCTCTTTTGTCCCCTTTGCCTTTATACAAAGGAACAATACATGCTCTCTGCCAGTCCCTAGGTACCTTACCCTCTTCCATACATTTATTAAATAATAGCACCAACCCCTCCAAAACTATATCCCCGCCTATTATTAAATATATATCAAGCTCTGCTTATAAAAAAAGACATACACACACTCTACTAGAAACACTCACTACTGTACTTTCTTCTAAAATACAAAAGGGACCAACAAGTTTAAATATTCCCTCACCTCCATGGTATATGTCTTGCCAGATCCTGTTACACCATAAGCAAACAGAAGACCATTCTTTCCCTGAAGCAAGTCAGCAACCAGAGGCTTGGCAACTTGGTCAAAAACTTGCTTTTGTGTTGCCTCAGGGTTAAAAACATGCTGGAATTTGTAATACTGCTCCCTGCCACATCCATTTCGGAAGGCAAAGCTTGTAGCCGGAGGGGTAAGCTGAAAATTCAAGAATTGAATTTATGGTAATTGATAGATGATGATGATGATATAATGAACCTAAAAACTACATTCCCATAAGATGATTAGTCTTACCTTCACAGTGTGTAAATCAAAAGCACATATACAATGATCTTCATCCACATTATCTGGTGGTTTTATCCGACATGTTACTTCCACTGGATCTTTGCCATTTTTTGGTTCTAGGTTTTGTGGCTTTGAAGTTAGGCGTGGCTGCCTTACCCTAGGACGCTTCCTGTAACATGTATTTTCATCCAATTATTATGAAGCATTTTTAACATAATTAGGCAGATCCTTTACAAATCGATTCATTCTCACTCTTAAGAACATAAATAGAGACTATGTTATATTATACTACAGCAATTAAAAAATGCTTACCAGTAATTTTATTAAATTTATATAGAACTCTCTGTAAGTAAAAAAAATATCAGAGACTTCTGACTAATCAGTGATTTGGGAATGTCAGCAAGATCACTGGCATTCATCCTAGTCCAGTAATTAGGTTAAGGTAGTATAACTATTTCTGATCTGTACGAACAGACAACTTTGAGATACACAATATTAGTGTGCAATACAGTGTAAGCAGTGTAGACCAAGGTTACTTGTTAAATTTTAGGTGCATCGATTATACAAGGGCCATTAAGAAACCTAGACACTGACATTACCTGGAGTATACCTGGAGAGGGTTTTGGGGGTCAACGCCCCTGCGGCCCGGTCTGTGACCAGGCCTCATGGTGGATCAGGGCCTGATCAACCAGTCTTTAACCACAAAAATATGAAAAACTAGATTGGGAAGTAATCAGTTTTGATTAATGAAAGAAGAGGGGCAGTTCTAATTAATTGTATAGCCCTTCACCAGCATCAAGGCAACCTCATTAAGGGGCATATTTACCCTCAACAAAACATATACTATACTCACTGAATAAATTTTGTGCATAAATTTAATGTCCTT
Source organism: Cherax destructor (assembly GCA_009830355.1). Classification (NCBI taxonomy): domain Eukaryota; kingdom Metazoa; phylum Arthropoda; class Malacostraca; order Decapoda; family Parastacidae; genus Cherax; species Cherax destructor. The sequence goes on from WNWK01001358.1 coordinate 206,593, forward strand.
ATATACATATATATACATATAATGGTTACTGCCCTTGTAGTCTTAAGCCTGCCTGAAATACTCTTAATAACGAAGGACTTTCTACATGTATTATCGAGTGTCACCCATTTCTGTACAATGTATCATGTGGAAATAAATTTTGAATTTGAATTTTGAATAGTACAACAAGAGAATATAAATAGATACATTATTTTTTTTAATCCCAAGGCAGTAATAAACCTAGGAAATGGGAGGCATTCATGTCTGATCCAAGGAAGAAGATAAGCCCAGTTCCTTGGATCAAGGGCATCAAAGTACCTCCCTTGAGGTACCTGTGCATTATACCTCCTTTGAGGTACCTGTGCATTATACCTCCCTTGAGATACCTGTGCATTATACCTCCCTTGAGGTACCTGTGCATTATACCTCCTTTGAGGTACCTGTGCATTATACCTCCCTTGAGGTACCTGTGCATTATACCACCCTTGAGGTACCTGTGCATTATACTCCCTTGAGGTACCTGTGCATTATACCACCCTTGAGGTACCTGTGCATTATACCTCCATTGAGGTACCTGTGCATTATACCACCCTTGAGGTACCTGTGCATTATACCTCCCTTGAGGTACCTGTGCATTATACCTCCCTTGAGGTACCTGTGCATTATACCACCCTTGAGGTACCTGTGCATTATACCACCCTTGAGGTACCTGTGCATTATACCTCCCTTGAGGTACCTGTGCATTATACCTCCCTTGAGGTACCTGTGCATTATACCTCCCTTGAGGTACCTGTGCATTATACCTCCCTTGAGGTACCTGTGCATTATACCTCCTTTGAGGTACCTGTGCATTATACCTCCTTGAGGTACCTGTGCATTATACCTCCTTTGAGGTACCTGTGCATTATACCTCCCTTGAGGTACCTGTGCATTATACCTCCCTTGAGGTACCTGTGCATTATACCTCCCTTGAGGTACCTGTGCATTATACCTCCCTTGAGGTACCTGTGCATTATACCTCCTTTGAGGTACCTGTGCATTATACCTCCCTTGAGGTACCTGTGCATTATACCTCCCTTGAGGTACCTGTGCATTATACCTCCCTTGAGGTACCTGTGCATTATACCTCCTTTGAGGTACCTGTGCATTATACCTCCCTTGAGGTACCTGTGCATTATACCTCCCTTGAGGTACCTGTGCATTATACCTCCCTTGAGGTACCTGTGCATTATACCTCCTTTGAGGTACCTGTGCATTATACCTCCTTGAGGTACCTGTGCATTATACCTCCCTTGAGGTACCTGTGCATTATACCTCCTTTGAGGTACCTGTGCATTATACCTCCTTTGAGGGGTGAATACCTACAAATGTGAGATAAACATACTATATGCAAATGTCACAATTAAGTTTATTTAGGTATAATTTTACTTAATTCGTGGATATTTACAACTCTCTTACATAATAACATATAAGTAAACTACGTACATAGAATAATTAAAAAAGTAAAAAATATGACATTTCAATCAGTTCTTGTAATTCGGTGCTTTACTATTAGCAGCCTAAATCAAGCCATGATTATTAACAATAACAATAAAACGAATGAAAATGAATGACAATAAGAATAGGTAAAATACGAATAAAAATAAGCATTGAAAAGAGATCAGTTACGCAAATTGAAAATGTTACATATTAGCTATACAAGAAATCACCTGGGTTTTTACCCGAAATGCAATGCATAACTATGGAGTTTTCTTTGTAAGTTATATACAATACACTTAATTTATTACTGTAACTAACGTATTGTCTCAGGTAATAATGTTATGATGCTAACCCCACTCCTAGCCAAGTAACTACTACACATTATCGTGTATAACCGTCTCTTACTAACCATTCTCTTACAAATCTAATAATTAATGTCACTGTAATTCAGTTGTAAAAGAAATTAATTAAAAAACACTCACAGAGGCTGAGCTGACATTTCTGTTGTGTTTAAATTTTGGCGAGACAATATTGTTGCAAGTTCCTGGTGAGGCTGGGTACCTCCCTCCCATCATACCTTCCCTCCCATCATTACTAACTTAAAAAACATAATCCTTATAACACAACTTCAAACTAATTGAAATTTAAAATTTTTGATGTCTACATATAAGCTTGGTAATTGATGATTTGAATCATGGTGGCCCCGTAACCAGCCTTGCAAGTAAGTATGATAGCCACCTGCTGTCATTCAGATTTTGAGTTATTTTCTATAAGTAAGTTTATCCAGGTACAGATACACATAAAAACAATTACATCAATTATAATACATAGCAGCATATGTGTAGATTACCTAGGATAACCAAAAAAAAAAAAAGTCAAGGTGACTTGTTTCCAATGGGGTTCTGCTCGTATTTATATGTACTGAATGTATATTCTACAGTTTTATATTATTATATTGCATGCTTTTTATATGTAAAATTAAAATAAAAGTTGATCTGATTATTTTATCATGTACTCCATATAAATTATGTGGGCGGGTTATCCTTTACCCATTGTGTGGGCGGGTTATCCCTTACCCTTTGCGTGGGCGGGTCATCCCTTACCCATTGTATGGGCGGGTTATCCCTTACCCTTTGCGTGGGCGGGTCATCCCTTACCCATTGTGTGGACGGGTTATCCCTTACCCTTTGCGTGGGCGGGTCATCCCTTACCCATTGTGTGGGCGGGTTATCCCTTACCCTTTGCGTGGGCGGGTCATCCCTTACCCATTGTATGGGCGGGTTATCCCTTACCCTTTGCGTGGGCGGGTCATCCCTTACCCATTATGTGGGCGGGTTATCCCTTACCCTTTGCGTGGGCGGGTCATCCCTTACCCATTGTGTGGGCGGGTTATCCCTTACCCTTTGCGTGGGCGGGTCATCCCTTACCCATTGTGTGGGCGTTAAATGTGCCTCCTGAGCAGTGTGCTGTGCACCCACAGTTCATCCTGTAAGTGGCAGAGCAAAAATCAGTATTACTGAGGTCACAATGGGTCTCTGTCAGACCTCACTGGGCATTGTCACCTCACTAGAAAGAAATATTAGTCATTTCGTATTTTACAATTACTTCATACAGTTGCTGAATACAGCACAGTGTGGAATACAATATTAAAAAAAAGTGGGATATCTTATTACCATTAATATTCCTTACTAGTGACATAACAATGCTCATTGGGACCTGACAGACCCATTATTACTTCTGTTATACTGTTAGCACTTACAGTTAGTAAGTTTATTCAGGTATAGGTACACATAAATATAGTTACATAAATTATCATACATAGGATATTTGTAGATTACCCAGGATAATCCCAAAAAAGACCGACAAAGTGACATTTCTATTAGTCTTAAGTTTGCCAGAAATGCTCTGTATATTAAGGGACTATTTGCATGCATACCTAAATGTCATTCACGTTTGTACAAATATTGTATCATGAGGAAATAAAGTATGTTATGAGGTGCCCAATAAACTAGCCGCTCAGGCAGCAAAATTAAAACCTTTAAGAATAAGACTGAGAGGACTCATGGAGATAGGAGAGAGAGAGGAAACTTTCCTTAAGGGAAGCTGAGACTTTTCAACTCCAAAACTGTGTAAATTTGTTCCTAAATAACCTCTGAACTTACTTACTAGATAATGATTAACGACTGACTGATACCTAGGTTCTCTACACATATACTGCTATGTATGATGATCTATGTAACTGTATTTGTGTATCCAGAGGGTTCATACGGTCCTAGAACCGTTGCGGCTCTTAAACCCAACACACACAAAATCAGCTGTTGAAAACAAACATTACATCATTGTCACGTGGGGTCACTTCTGCCTCGTCCATAGTAGTGTGTGCATGTCTTGCATCACTCACAACATTGCTAACACATTCCTATTCTCATTGCAAGTTCCAGGAACTATACAGCATTTTCTCTTCCACTGTTTTAGACATTACATTGCGAGAGCCACTCTTAAAATACCATACAACATTGAAAACATTTTGAGAGGTGGATTCTTTTGCACTGTATATAAAGAAGAAAATTGTAAATGTTAACCAGTTCCTAAAAAAAGGCAATATATAAACATGGAAAGTATAGCAGTCTATCCAAAATTTCAGCAAAACCAAGATCAACACTGAAATGATGGTTCCTGCAAGCACCCAACAGGATTAACCTATTTGTACTCCTATATTTGTGGTTGCAAGGGGTCGAGTCATAGCTCCTGGCCTCGCTAACAGACCACTGAACCAACATAACAAGGGTGACAACACAACACGTGAAGTTATTGGCAGAAGAAATTTTTGAAGTAAACTGCACTTATCCAAACTTTCAAACATGAAAACTCTGGAACCAAGACACTGGTACCTTGATGTTCATATGTAAGTCTAGTATACATACTTGGCTGTTTCTTTGAACGTAAAATATATATATTTTTTGGCCACTGTTCCCCTCAAGGGAGGTTCCTGGAAGCTGGTGAGGCGCTCCTGATCTAGGGAATTGGATCTGTGCTCCAATTCCTTGAATTAAGACTGAATGCCTTCCATCCTCCCCCATAGGTGCTGTATAATCCCTACGGGTTTAGTGCTCCCCCATAATTTTTCCACCACTTGTAGTGGTTAAGGAGGTAACCAGAAGGTATGTAGGTTTATTTCTCTTCATGAAAAATAATTTTTTTTTGTATTAATGTTGGTAGAATTACCAACAATGTTAGGTAAAAGGACACAAGTGCAACTAATGTGACATTTTATTGTGGCAACGTTTCGCTCTCCAGGAGCTTTATCAAGCCGTTACATAACGGCTTTATAAAGTTTCTGGAGAGCCCCTCCCACACACCCATTAATCTGTACACGCACGCATTCCTCCCCGGTGCAACGTGTCTACCCACCCCACTATTTCCTCTCCAAAGCCCTGTCGAAGGAGGATATTCCTTAACCCTTCCCTCTCAACCATATCATAGGCCCCCTTCCAATTCAACGCCAACAAAATCTTCCCCCTTCCACCCTCCCTTGTTGCCTTTACAAAATCCCGAAGGATGCCATGTCCCATTAACATAGATCTCCCCGGCAGACCGAATTGACTCTGCGAGACAACCCTGTCCACCACACACTTAAGACGATTTCCCAACACTTTCGCGAAAAGCTTGTAATTGCACACATCAGCGATATAGCCCTGTAATCCCTGAGTGTGCACTGCTTCATTCCCTTGGTCACCAGTACCACCACCACCGCCGTCGCCTGCCCCTTCCCCAATTCTCCCCCATCCTTCATCGCATTTAACAGCCTAACCAAAAACCCCTCATACACTCCCAATGCTGCACATAAAATTCGCACGGCAACCCATCAATCCCCAGCGCCTTACCCTTACACATCGCCGCCAATGCCCTCCAGATTTCCTCCTCCTCGATGGCCCCTCCCAGTGCCGTATGATCACTCCTCCCAAGGTGACCCTCTATGCCTCCACACACCCCTTCCAAAGCCTCCCCCTGCACACCATGCCTTTTCCAATACTCTGCAAACCACCGATTGGCATATACACCCATACCCTCTGTTGCCATCAGCACCTGCCCCTCTCGATAACCCCCACCCGTGTCCAGCACCTCCAACTTCGCCATGCGAAAAACCGCACCTCGCGGCACCACATCTGCCCTCCGAATGACTTCGACATACTTCTGGCAAGACAGCAATTGAATGAATGATAGTGTATTTCCTCTATTTTGTGTCACCATGCTTTGGTGGGAGATGGTGGGCATTTTAAAAAATGTTGGTTGTGTTGAAGCTTAGTATTTTATCATTACCCTTTATAATCTGATGATACCAGTGTTTGAATTTCTTTACTCTCAAAGTTTACCCATAGCTTCAGTATTGCAATAAGCAGTCAAGCATATTTATAGGATAATTTACTGTCAGATTATTATGTAAAAAAAAAAATTTACATTATACTTAACAAGAAATGTTTTTTCTAACTAATATTCATTTCATATCTTTGCTGAACAGGGATTATAGTCATCAGGATTTACCCTGCAAGATGACAGTTGATCTTGTACAAGTTGTTCTCCGAGCTGCTGTCAATACCATGTTTGGAGAGGCAAGTTATTACTGAGCATGTTGTTCAGTCAGGTTATAAAGCAAGCAGCTTAATGGATAACCATGTGGACAATCTTTTGGTGGGGAAGGTGGGGTTGCAGCAAGCTATGGGCTTCCTGTCTCTGACATGGTGAACTCCGGGCGTACAGTAATTTATGTAAACTGGGGAAGTATTGCTGTATCCTCAAACCTTGTTGGTACATCCCCCTCATTCCATCCATCATTATGTATGGTTTAGCCCCTTCATATATATTTGCCAATCAGCATTATAATTTTATCAGTCTTATCAACTGGTTTTGAATTTTTCAAATATCCCTGACACTAAATAAGGAGAAAAATGTTGCTGAGTATAACTAGGGTAGTGAAACTGTTGTTTTTAGAAAACTTTATTTTTGTCATATTTTTTTTTTTTTTTTACTTTATAATGCTTTTATAATTGACCGAAAATTTGCACCCATGCTACATAATTACAAAGAAATCATTGATAAGAGATTTAACCAATGCATGACACCTACTCACCTAGTGACATATCAAGCACATCACAAGTACAAAGGCAGTAAATTGGTTAGGAAGCAAGAGGAAGACACTGCTAAATGGCTGACACACATCACTGAAGATATTTTTTTTTATCTCTGCCTGCTTTCTCCATTGGTAATGCCAAAAAGAACACTCTCTCCTTGGCAAAGTGGTGGAAACTCATAAAAACATAAGCAGAGAAATCTACTTACCAGATGCTATGCATAACTATGAGCTTTTTCTTGCAAGAAATATACATCATTTACCTATTATTGTAATTAAAATGCATCTTATTGTTGCAAACTTGCATTTCCTACATAGACACAATACAGGAGGCCCTCCACATTCGCGAGGGTTAGGGGAGCAAGAACCTCACGAATCTTGAAAATTTGCAAATGTTTGGTGCGCAAATATGATGCAGGGAAATATAATAATATTGTACTGTAGCGTTCGCGAATGTTTTGATGCGCAAATATGTTGTAGGGAAATATAATAATAGCATTTACTTAGCCTAACAATACAGCTTCCTTAACCTATTGAACCACGAACAATCATAAAACACATGAAAACATCGTAAAATATTGTATATACATGTTATAGTTTAATAACAAATAATGAACTGGGCATTCGTGAATGCTCGAAGCTCGCGAAAGTGAAGGGCTAGCTGTAGTCCATAGATTGAAGCAGTAGATGCACTCACTTAGTCAAGACAATAAATTTTTGAGAAGTAAGACTACTCATACATGTTTTGTTAGTTTCTTTTTTGAGTGTAATGCTTATGATATTCCACATGTTTTATTCTGGTTTGATGCTCTCTATACCCTGTTCCTAGTTTCAGTAATATGAAGTGTCAGCATATGAAAGAATAAACACACGTAAGAACCCAGCACACACATTATTTGTTTCTTTCAGGTGTCGTCAAGCTTGCCATTGGATATCCTAAAGTTTGATTCCAAGTGTGGAAAAGTAATTATCAGAGTTCCTAGCATCAATTATGCCAAAGTTCGAGCAGCTCTAACAGTCTGTCCATCCATGAGAGTGGCTGGTAAGGATATTCCAGTGGTATACAGTGTTCAGCAAGCATCATCCTGTCTATTATCTTTAGCAGGACCACAAAGAGTGATTGTCTGACAAGGTGATCCTTGGACCACAGTAAGTAATTGTACTTTGCAATTTGTTACTCTAAATATTATATGTGAAGACCTTGACTGCTCTAAACAAAAACAGTCTAAAGTTATCAGGATATTACTGTTTGATGATTTTATTGGATAATGGGAGTTGTTCACTAATAGTTGCCTTAACTTATTGTCACATTCATTTTTCAATTTCAATCTGAAAAAATCAGACCTGGCCAAAATTTTGGCCCAAATGGTAAAGAATAAGGAAAATATAAAAATAATTTTCTTGCTTGGTCTGTGGACACAATTTTTGACCTTCATAATACTTACATCCTTCCAATGTTTATTGGTACACCATGTCATATACGTTCATTTTTTAGCAATATATGTATTTAGTTTTTTTACTACAGTAGGCCCTCATTTAGCACGGTAGTTACGTTCCTGAAAACGTCGTGTTAGGTAAAATCGTGTTAAATAATTAAAAGAACTTATGGGAAAAATAGGGATACGTGTTTGAGAGTCCCCAAAAAGCCAAACAAGTTTTTTTAGACCAACAGATCTTGCAAAAATTGAAGAAATAATAGTATTTCTTACCTTAAATTGTGGGTAATGATGTTTGTGGATTGTAGTGAAGAGTGGATATGGATGGTGTGGCCCTACTGGGCTGAGGTGGATGGTTGTTGGTTGTCGGTAGAAGTGGATGGTAGAGGTCCTGGTGCTGAAGTCGATGGTTGTATTGGTGTGTGCATAAATTCTGTAATGGATCTCTGGGCTCTTTTATTCTGCATTTCATTATACAGCTGACGGTAAGGTGAGGTCACATTTTGGGTTATTCATTACACAAGCTCGTATATTCGCCTCATTCTTCCTAATTGTACGAACTGACGCTTCATTAACGCCATAGGCCCTCACTATATCCACCACACGTGAGCCACTCTTAAGCTTATCTAATATCTCGATTTTCTTGGTAATTCCTAGACTTGAACGCTTAAACCTTTTCTTATCACTTGCTGGAACACTTGTATGCTTACTGGGTGCCATGATTGCTTGCCAGATTTATCAAAATGCAGTGAAAATGAGAAAATGTATGTAAATAAACACAGCGAGCTTCCCGAACTTATCGTCCTGCACGTGTACGAACCAAACTGAACGCTGGGAGGGATGCGTGGGTGGGTGAGGGTGGCTGGGGATAGCACTAGACTCCCCACTGACTCAATGGTTTAGCCCACCGCAGGCGACCGCGCCCAAAATTTTTCCCTCCAGTGAATCGCGTAATATAAGGTTTACGTCGTGTTAGATAAAAATGTGCCGCAATTCTTCAATCGCGTAATACCCAAAACGCGCAACATAAAGTCGTGCTAAATGAGGGTCTACTGTAGCTAATTTCTTTCAATCCAGAACTGATTGTTACATTTATGGATTTAGAAAAGGCTTATGATAGGGTGGATAGAGATGCAATGCGACTGATGTACATGAATGTAATATGTTTTTTTTTTTTCCAACAAGTCGGCCATCTCCCACCGAGGCAGGGTGACCCAAAAAGAAAGAAAATCCCCAAAAAGAAAATACTTTCATCATCATTCAACACTTTCACCTCACTCATACATAATCACTGTCTTTGCAGAGGTGCTCAGATACGACAGCTGAGAATAAGTCCCTCCCAACTGTCACTGTCACTATGTAATATGTAGGTTACTAAAAGCAGTAGGCCTTAGGGATGTGTAATATCACCATGGTTGTTTAGCTTATTTATAGATTGGGTTGTAAAAGTGAATGCTAGGGTGTTAGGAAGAGATGTGGGATTAAAAGATAATGAATTTGATGCAAAGTGCTGGTAGTTGACACAGTTGCTATTTGCCTATGACAGTTCTTTTGGGAGATTTTGGAGACAGGTTGCAAAGATAAATTAAGTGTAAACATAGAAAAGGGCAAGGTTATGAGAATAAAATCTTTAGACCATGAAAGAGTGGATATTAGATTGGAAAAGGAAGTGAATGCATTTATACATACAGTGGTACCTCGAGTTACGATATTTTTTCGTTCGAGAATGCTGTTCAAGTGCCATTACCAAACGAATTTATCCCCATAAGGAATAATGTAAAATAGACTAGTCCTTTTACACCCCCAAAAATATACTTACAAAAGCATTTAAAAAAATTTACTTACATAAAAGGGCGATTTTGGGGACCATCGTAACTCGAGGTACCACTGTACTTGGGAGCGAACATGTCAGCAGATGGGTCCATGAAAGGAGACATGAACCAGAGAATAGATGAGGTAAAAAAGTAGGTTGTGTTGAGATGTCTGAAAAGAAGTAGTATTTTTATAGAGATGAAAAGGGAATGTACTAGTGTAGTAATACCAATTCTTTTATAAGGGTGTGAGGCATGGGCATTAAACATTACAGCAAGGAATAAATTAGAGGCACTAGAGATGTAATGTTTGAAAACAGTGTGCTAAATACAGATTTTTCATTTTCTTTTATTCAAATGGAAATTCTGCTCACCTGGAAGATTCCTGGACCTCTTTAGTTTGGTTAAGGTAGTTAATACATAATTGGTGTCTAAAGAAATATAGAAAAGCAATAGTTTATTAAATTAATTAATTGTAAAATGATGAAGTTAAGTGGTAGTCAGTATTTGTAGAATTTGGTGTAAAATACTAGAAATAGGATTTACATATGAATTAATTTGATCAAAGATAACATAGCATGTGTTATATAATAGGCAAGTTTACTTCATCTCAAGAATAAAGTCAGAATTGAGCATTAAAAATAATAGAAAACAAACTGAGATAATGATCTCAGTAGTGAAAGTGTATGGGACATTCATGTTTCTCAAATTACAACTTGCTTGATACTTGCTTATGGGCAAAAATATTTTGAATCCTGGGGAAACAGTGAGTAGGAATTGTATAGAATAAAAGTCATTAAAGACACCACTACAATATAGCTTCAGACATAGAATACAATTTACAATATAAAATTTTCTTGTGTAATGCCAAATAAAAAAATATAAACTGTATTGTAGTACTGTAAAATTGTTACTTAATGTTGTGGTTAAAATGAATGCACACATTTTTAATAAAGTTTTTTTTTTTTTAAATTGTGTTCTTATTTACCTGATGATCTCCTGTATAGTGTTGCTAAGGAAGGACTCTTATCTTACTGCTTAATTACTGGTATTATTTCCATATGTATCCATTCTGAATTCTTTGAATTAGTACACTTGCTTAAAACCTTCACTGAAATGGAACCAGCTACCAAGGGTTGATAAGACAATGTATCATAAGCTATACATACTGTATTTCTGATTTAAAACTGAAAGGGTGAATTACTGGAATATAGATTATGGATTTTGATTTTGATTAATATATTGTTGATTAGGAACTGTGGAATTTTTCTCCCTGAAAAATATTTGACATGAAATTAATTACAGAATAAGTACATATTTTGAAATGCAAATCCTGGGCTTTGATTGACTGTGATCTGTCTTTAAGGATAACCCATTTCTATAACCTGTTTTTTCTTGTAAAATTTTGTATGCAACTGCTATTTTCTTAGATGCCTGCTCTTTCATGCAAGACAACTGCTGTGTGTGTATGATGGCTGATATATGTTTGCACTTGGCAAACCTGTACGTATTTGTAAGATGACTGCTGTTTGTGTACGCTGACAACTTCAAATTGGTACTCAGTGACTGCTTGGGTTAGACTACAGTACTGATTTGTTTTAGACTACATACTTTTTTTTTTTTTGTAAGACGTACTAGTTTTCAAAGGTTGAATAGTTTCTTTTAGTGACTAGTATTTTTGTCACTTATTTTTATATATAAAAAAAGATAGCAATTTATGTAAGACTTTTTTTTCTTTTGATATGCACTCGTTTCTGCTGTGCCAGGCTCAATGACTAGTATGAATTTATCATTTTTCCATGAATATATTACATTCCCAAAGTAAATTTTCACCATATACTGTGAATATAATGCAGAGAATTCGTAGTTTGGAAATTAGGAGGAGGTGCGGGATTACTAAAACTATTATCCAGAGGGCTGAGGAGAAGTTGTTGAGGTGGTTCGGACATGTAGAGAGGCTGGAACAAAATAGAATGACTTCGAGAGTGTATAAATCTGTAGTGGAGGGAAGGAGGGGTAGGGGTTGGCCTAGGAAAGGTTGGAGGGAGAGGGTAAAGGAGGTTTTGTGTGCGAGGGGCTTGGACTTCCAGCAAGCATGCGTGAGTGTATTTGATAGGAGTGAATGGAGATAAATGGTTTTTAATATTTGATGTGCTGTTGGAGTGTGAGCAAAGTAACATTTATGAAGGGATTCAGGGAAACCGGCAGGCCGGACTTGAGTCCTAGAGATGGGAAGTACAATGTCTGCACTCTGAAGGAGGGGTGTTAATATTGCAGTTTTATAACTGTAGTGTAAGCACGCCTCTGGCAAGACAGTGATGGAGTGAATGATGATGAAAGTTATTTCTTTTTCGGGCCACCCTGCCTTGGTGGGAATCGGCCGATGTGTTAATAAAAAAAATACCGTTAGACCTTCAAATCTGCAAAATTTAATTATCCAACATTTTTACTGAAAAGTTTCCCAGATATTTTTTTTTTGCCTGAAAGGTAAATCTAATTTAGATTTTCATGTAATTTACAACTAATATTATTTTACAGGTTTATTTCAATGAATATTTAATGTATATGGTGATCTAATCTACACTTGAATATAGTATGTTTATGTATTTTAGTGGTCCAATATTGGAATAATCTGGACTCAAGGGGCATGTCCAGGAAGATAACCCCCTAAAATCTGGAGGTCTGACTGTACTGTAATCCTCTATAATTAAGAGTATAAAAAACAAGACTTTACTATATTTGTCTGAGGAGAGATATCTTGACAAGACCAACCACAGTGTACAGGATTCAGCCCAGGTACAGTGATTGATTGATTGGAGTTGATATACTGACTATTTTAGCTGGCCTGAAACCTAGTCTTGCAGCCAGCAACCAGGCCTTAGATTCCAAGAATAGGGCTTCCTAAAGATAAGGCAGAACACAAAATTATTCATAGTGGCCACTGTAGAATTATAAAACTTTCATCCTCTTGCATAAAACTGTGAGCCAAGCACCAAAATAAGTGAGCAATTCCCATTAGCTGTGCAACAATTCATGATGTTCTTAATGCATGTTAGTAATGTTGGAAATATTTGTAATAAATTAACAGTTGGCAGTCCAGGGGAGAGAGAGCTTGTTCTCTCTCATCAAATTTTAGGCCTAACAATAAATTGCTCCCTTTAAGAGAAGTTGCCTTGATGCTTGCAAAGTGCTCTTTGTAAGGCTTTTGTGGTCTGGTGGCTAAAGCTCTCGCTTCACACGGCGAGGGCCTGGGTTCGATTCCCAGCCAGGGCAGAAACATTGGGCGTGTTTCTTTACACCTGTTGTCTATGTTCCCCATCAGTAAAATGGGTACCTGGGTGTTAGTCGACTGGTGTGAGTCACATCCTAGGACACTGACCTAATCTGCCCGAAATGCTCAGCATAACAAGGGATTTTCTATATAGTAGTATGTCACTGATGTCAGCTAGGCCTGTATACCATGTACATGTACTTGTAGTAAATAAAGATATTATTATTATTATTATTATTATTAAGAGTGAATGGAGGCAAGCAGTTTTTAATGGATGTGCTGATGGAGTGTGAGCAAGGTAACTTTTGTGAAGGAATTTAGGAAAACCAATTAGTCAGACTTGAATTCTGTAGGAGTGTAGGAAGTTGCAGTTGAAGGGGCAATTTGATTTTGATGTAAGAATTTTTTTTTTTTTTACACAAATTTTAAAGGCTACGAGCTGTTATCCTACCTCGGCTTATTTCAAAGCCCCAGCCCTATCTGAGGTGTACTACCACTCCCCAGGATGTGACCCACACCAGTCGGCTAACATTCAGGTACCTACTTGCTGCTAGGTGAATGGGGACAGCAGGTGTAAGGAAACATACCCAGTGTTTCCACCTGTACTGGTGATTGAACCATGGACACCCAGTGTGTGAGATGAGTGCACTACCAACTGAGCTACAGGAGATGGCGATTGAGTAAATGTTGGTAAATATTTAATTTGGGTCACCTTGCCTAGGAGGGAAACAGTCATTGTGTTAAAAAAAACATGATAATACTGAATATTATAGAATGTTTTTGTTTTACTATTTCAGGCAGAAGCTGAGGAGGTATAATTTTGCATAGTCTGTAGGTTTTGATCTCAATTATGGGAAGGGTTACATTGCCCAAAGTGGTCCTTCAATTTGGTATGTCATTTACCTACTTTTATAAGGTTCGTAAGAAAAGTTCTGTAATGAAGCATAATGCTAAACAATGTTATTCATTGTGTAGTTTTATTCCATTTCTACCCACTAATTATTGGTTAATAGTATAATCCTATTGAGATTTAATAAATGTATTGGACAAGAAAACCAGAGTAGCCTGAGTAACCCCACTGATTAACCTGAATTCTACACATCTACGTACATGCATGTTACGTTTACCACACTCAGGAAGGAGAACCAGGGAAGCCATTATCATAGCATACAAAATACTTAGAAAAATTGATGGAGGCATACTGAAAGGAGGGGACAAGGTACAAAGGGCCTTAGATAGAAGTTAAAGATCCATATGAGTTGCAGTGATAAAAGTTGTTCGCAAGTGGTTCGATTGGCATGTTTTAAGAGTAGGTATGGTAGGCCTGTGAGGCCAAGAAATGCAATTACCCCTGTGGCTACAGAAGTAAAAGAGTTTGCAGTCTCACAAGTACTTTAGCAGACAGGGCCAGGACCTGACGAGGCGAGTACATTACCTGCTTATGATGCAGCCTTATATCGACAATTCCTTGTTAATTTATTTTCCTCCCCTTCTGCAATTTTTATGGCAAGTGATGCCACAATATGTCCAATATCTCTCCACTCATCCCAGGATCAAACCAGGTCCTTCAGTTGTGAGCTGAAGGCATTACTACTTAAGCCACGAGCTTCATAATGAACAATGTAGGCAGTTATATTTTTTATTCATATACGTAGTCTGAATATTACCTATGGATGTTAAACACAGTATACATATATGGCTGTTACATAACAGCAACCTCAATGGAAATGCATACTTTTGAGGTTAATACAATATGACAGGCCACTGTATACATATTAAGCATATGAAATGAACTACAATATGTTAAAATTGATGTAATACACGGTACACTGCTTATAAATTAAATAGTACTTCGTCTGGCTGGTTATAAATACATTAATCAACCTGGTTAAACTGATGAGTCTAAATCATTTTAATTGTAGTCATAATCACTTTCAAGCCATTGGAACACTACTTGTATAATTATATCTATGTAATATATTGTATGTGATGTTAGGCTGGATGCAGACATAGGCGGCAGCCGGCACATCTGTCCAGTCCGAACATTTAACCTTTTAGCGTAAAAAATTAACTGCAGAGGCAGCACAGGTTATAAGTTACAACCCTTCACACAAATCTGTCAGTCCCGTCAAGTACAAGAAACCTCTGATAAAACAATTATTTCAGCAAGCGCAGGTCTCCCATGAGCCACACCCCCGTCATCTTAAACCACCAGACACTGCGGCAGATCTATAACATACTTGCCGCATCTTCTTTGCAGATTTTATGAATGTCTCAAGTGCTTTGCATAATCATAAAGTAGCCTATATCTATACGATAACATAATAGTTCTTGCATGTAACACTTAGAAATCAGTGGTAGTAGCCTTTATCTAGATTTTGCAGCAAAGTCATTTAAATTGCCCGCTGTTCCAGGCTCCTGGACTATAGAGTCAAGAATTGAACTGTTAATCTCTGTTTAGACTTTCGTGAATCCTTAAAGGCTGGATACTTGAGGTTTAATCAAACAATATAAAGGCTCAATGAAAAATATATAGGTTCTCATTCCATAAATGACTGTCGGTTGTTTTTCTATCAGACGAAGTTTATTGATTTTTTACCCCTTATATAGTTGTCGTCAGCAGAATCTTGTCAAGATCGTCGTCTCAGTTGGTGTGATGGAATAGTGATGTACTGACGCTTTGTCTGCCGCTTACTGTTACTGAGGCAGTTGGTTGCAGCCAGTCTTCTTGCATCTCTAGAAGGTGAAGCATCAACATGAATATGTTTAGTAACGTGTCCAACCAGGTGTCAGGCTTGGGGTCGAGCCTGGGGTCCTGGTTCAAGAAGGACGGAGCTAAACCAGGGGAGGAAGGATCAGAAGGGCTAGAGGGTGAGGGGAAGCAGCCTTCCCCTCAGGAGCAGCCCTCACCAGCCTCAGCCAACGCCTCGGAGCAAAGCGTCAAGGGCTCTGCTGATGAGAACGAAGATGCAGCATCCCAACACTCTGGGTAAGTAAAAATTTCAAGTTCCTGCTTTATTTAACTTTATATTTTCCCCTCATGTTTTGCAAGAACATTTATTTTATAAATTGTGTATTACGGAATTCTGGGTTAGTAAGGAAATAATAATTTAAATTAGTTTATTCGACCTATTATTTCAGTGATTTTGTTTTGAAAATTAGTGATGGCAGATGTATTAAAAATAATTATTTTAAGAAAAATAGATAATACTTTACTAGATGTGTGTATATATATATATATATATATATATATATATATATATATATATATATATATATATATATATATATTTATATTAAAACGAAAGTACGTATGTGCAAGTTAACTTGCATTTATTAAATAAAAGTTTATAGTACGTTGCACTTGGTACTTCAAACAACAGTTTCAGTTCATGTTATATTTTTTTAATTCCTGGCAAGTGCTTTTTTTTGTAGTGTGTTACAAGATTGTCAAATATGAACAAGAAAAGAAAAATGGCCTCATATAAAGTGGTTGCAGATATAACATGGTTTGTTTGATTAGTGTAATTACAACGCTGCAAAAAATACTTACTTCCCACTCATCATACCCCATTTAAATATCTTTCACTTATCTACCCCTCACTGGATAAATGCATGTCACTCACTTCCCTACTGGACAGATGCCTGCCACCCATTTTCCCCATGTCAAATGCCTGCCACCCATTTTCTCCAGGTCAAATGCCTGCCACCCATTTCCCCAGGTCAAATGCCTGTCACCCATTTCCTAAGGTCAAATGCCTGTCACCCATTTCCCCAGGTCAAATGCCTGTCACCCATTTCCCCAAGTCAAATGCTTGTCACCCATTTACCCAGGTCAAATGCCAGCTACCCATTTTCCCAGGTCAAATGTCTGCCACCCATTTCCCCAGGGCAAATGCCTGTCACCCATTTCCCCAGGGCAAATGCCTGTCACCCATTTCCCCAGGTCAAATGCCTGCCACCCATTTCCCCAGGTCAAATGCCTGCCACCCATTTCCCCAGGTCAAATGCCTGCCACCCATTTCCCCAGGTCAAATGCCTGCCACCCATTTCCCCAGGTCAAATGCCTGCCACCCATTTCCCCAGGCCAAATGCCTGTCACCTATTTCCCCAGGTCAAATTGTCGTGTGGGTCTTGGGAGAGATATATAGGAGGTCAAAGATACTCCTTGTTGGATGGTTACGGTATATTTACAGTAAGTGAAGGAGAGTCCAGCACACCGTCTGTCTCGCCTGTAGGCACTCTCCCTCACTAACGTTAGACCTACAGGCGAGACAGACGGTGTGCTGGACTCTCCTTCACTTACTGTAAATATACCGTAACCATCCAACAAGGAGTATCTTTGACCTCCTATATATCTCTCCCAAGACCCACACGACAAGTGCAGGACAGACGGACACAGGCATAGGCTCTCAGCTCCCATATATCCAACGCCTCATTAAACGCTACCAAAACCCAAGCTCATCGTCTGTTAATATTACCAAATCTATGAAAAGAACCCCACAACACAAAATGCCTGCCACCCATCTCCTCATCCCAAAAGGACAAATGCTTGCCACCCATCTCATCCCCACATGACAAATGTTTACCACTCATCCCTTCATGGCAAATGTCCTCTTTCCCCAATCTTCCCATCTTTATTGAACAGATGACTTCCACTCTTCTCATCACCATAGAACAAATGCCTACCACCCATTTTCCCCATATAATGAATGCCTGCCATTTATCATCTCCCCATAAGACAAATGTCTGCTACCCATCTTTTCTCTCCTGTAAAACTAATACAGTGGTACCCCGACTTACGATATTTTTTCATTCCAGAATGCTGTTCAAGTGCCATTACCAAACGAATTTATCTCCATAAGAAATGATGTAAAATAGACTAGTCCTTTTAGACCCCCAAAATTACACTTACAAAAGCATTTAAAAAAATCAACTTACATAAAAGGGTGTGTTTGGGGACCATCGTAAGTCGGGGTACCACTGTACCTGCCATCCATCCTCCATCACCACAGGATAAATGCCTGCCATCCATCCTCCATCACCACAGGATAAATGCCTGCCACCCATTGCTTTCCTCCCACAGGACAGGTGCCTGTCACTCATTGCTTTCACCCACAGAAAAATTCCAGCCAACTATTGCATTCCCCTCACAGGAAAAATGCCTGCCACCCAATGCTCTTCCCCACAGGAAAAATGCCTGTCACCTATACCCCCCCACAGGACAACTGCCTGACATCTCCCCATAGGACTAATGACTGGGTAGATAATGGTATATACATGTACGTATACTGTACTGACAAGATGAGAAATATACAAATGCAGTTACAGTACATGTAAGCTTTACTGACAACATTTTGCTCATAATGGTGCTTTATCTAGGTGTAAACAGATAAGCCAGGAAGAGGAGGATGGGTGTAAAAGCCTAAAGTGAGGCAAGGAGGGAGATGGGCATCAAGTTACACCTGTTCCTAAATATGTATTAGAGAAGTTTCCTGACAAGGCCTGATTATCCACTAAACATCCACTGTCCTGTTCACACCCCTGAGATTGAAAGCCCATTTGGTGTCCATTATCTAAAAAAATATATTATAAAATTATCAGAGAATCTTTTTACACAATATTTAGGGAATTCTGCAGGAGTGAAGTTGGAGGTTATTGAACACCTTACGGTTTTACCCAGTTTGAGGCCTATTTTAGGCCAATTCCAGTCCTCAAATTGACCCAATTCCTGGCTATTTTACTAGTATGCCTTCTTTACTATCCATTGATTTTAAGAACCTGCCCTTGCAAACATCAGACCAACCGTATTGAGCACCTAGAATTCAGTAATTTGGTCAATTTTACATTATTTTCAACAAATTCCAATTTAAGAAGTACAAAATAAGCATTGAAGTGGCCTTTCTTCTGTTCAGTAATCATGTTTCCAGGCTTCCCCAATACGTATAACACTTTTGCTCTATTTTGAATATCGTCAAGCAAAAAAAAGAAAAGAAAGGTTTTCCCGCTTTCTCAACTAATAAACCATAACCAAGAATGTTTAAGTCATGGTTTAGCCAGTCCCAATAATTGAAGCAGATCAAGTAAAAACTCATAAAACAGACTTGGGGGATGGGGGAGATTGCCTTCTCTTTCCTAGGAAAGCCACCAAAAATTGACCATTTATGCTACTTTGAGGCCTATTTCAGGCCACCTCTGGTCTCAAGCCAACTGAAATCTTCTCCATTTTACTAGCATGTCTTCTGGTCTGTTTATTGGCACCAAGAAATCACCAGTAAAATTGCAAAAACCACCTTAAAAAAAAAAAAAAAAGCCCGAACCTCGCTATTTTGATTTAAAAATGCGGGGTCAAAAGTTAGATGTTCCCATAATGCATTGCATGGAGCAGATTTTTTTTTTTTAACACCCACCCAGCACACAAACCCATTCTCTCATGTCTAGGCTAAAATTTGCTGCTCACAGTACATTTTAGGGAGGTATATATTGTGTACAAGTACGTACATCATGGATTTTTATCACTATGACGTACATCATGGACAGCATAGGTGGTAAAGATGATTTCTCTTGGCAATCAGTTGTGCTTTATTTTAGTTTATCAAATGATTGTACAAATTTCACTGGACAGCTTAAACAATGCCTACATGGTCTGACAAAATTCCCACAATTATATTAGAATGGAGCACAATTGATTGCTGAGGAGATGGAAGTTCAGAGGTGGTGTTTGAATCATCATTTTGAAAAATGTCATCAGAATAGCAGTCTGTATGGTTCAGCAAAATCTCTGGCCAGTAATTGTTTCTGGTGAGCAAACTGAATGAATATGTATATAGATATACATATAGATATATAGTATATACAGTGGTACCACGAGTTTCGTTCTGCTCCCAACTCGAACAATTATGTAAGTGTATTATTGTAAGTGCTTTTGTAAGTGTATTTTTGGGGTTCTGAAACAGACTAATCTAATTTACATTATTCCTTATGGAAACAAATTCGTTCAGTAACGGCACTCGAACAGCCTTCTGGAACGAATAAAGTACGAAACTCGGGGTACCACTGTACAGTGGACCCCCGAGTTTCGTAAAAACTTCACTCCTGAAGTCTGCTCAAGTGCCATTACCGAACGAATTTACTCCCTTAAGGAAAAATTTCACGTAGGTTAGTCTATTTCAGACCCCCAAAAATACACTTCCACAAGAACTTACAAAATTATACTTACATAATTGCACGATTTCCGGGTTATTCGTTAACCGAGGGTCCACTGTATATGTATACAAATTATTTTTTTCAGTTAGCCGGACTTGAGTCCTGGAGGTGGGTAGTACAATGCCTACACTTTAAAGGAGGGGTTTGAGATATTTGCTGTTTGGAGTGACACTTGAACTGTTGTATCTGCATGCCTCTGCAAAGACAGTGATTATGTGTGAATGATGGTGGAAGTGTTTCTTTCTTTTTTGGTTCACCCTGCCTCGATGGGAGACAGCCAGCATGTTGAAGGAAAAAAATATACATATGGATATGTGGTAGGTTGTGGTGGCCCGTGGTGTGGTAGGCGACACTTTCGCTTCACAGAGCTTCAAATGTACAGTTGTCCTTCGGTTTTCGGTCATCTCCAAACTCGAACATTTATGTAAGTGTATTTTCGTAAGTGCTTTTGCAAGTGTATTTTTGGGGGTCTGAAATAGACTAACCTACGTGACATTATTTCTTAAGGAAGTAAATTCGTTCGGTAATGGCACTTGAGCAGCATTCTGGAAAGAATTTTCGGCGAAAACCGAGGGTCCACTGTACAGCTAAACATATTGATAAATGGTTCACCCATTTCTAGATGGACAGAGGGCAAATTTCTAGGTCTCCACCTTGACTGCAGTCTCAAATTTCAGACACACATACAGAAAATTTCCAAGTAGGCAGTAGGCATTCTTCCAAAGATACGGTACTATGTACCCCAATCAGCTCTTCTAGCTCTGTACCACTCTCTCATTTACCCTTACCTCAACTATGGTATTTGTGCATGGGGTTCAACCACAGCAAATCACCTTAAGCCTTTAATAACCCAACAAAAAGCTGCAGTACGATTGATTACTAACTCCTGCATTAGACAACACACTCCACCACTTTTTAAGAGCCTTAACTTGCTTAATATACAAAACATTCACCCTTATTATTGTGCCTACTACATACACAGAACACTATACTCAAATATAAACCCTCCTCTCAAACTCCTTCTTGATAACTATAACAGAACACACAGCCATAATACGAGACACAAATCACTCTTCAATATCCCTCGTGTCCATCTCTCCCTATGCAAAAATGCTATGCACGTAAAGGGTCTGAAGATCTGGAATTCATTACCAGAACACACTAAAGGACCTCTGTCTGCAAATCAGTTTAGGGCCCTACTAAGAAATCACCTCATCACCCATAATTAACCAGACAAACTGTACCTAATACCTACCAGATACTCATATTGTGCTGAGGATTGCTCAACCACTTACCCACTATGTACTTCAAAATTAGAATGTCTAAATTTCATTGTTTTAAATAGTACTAAATTGTAATACATCATATTGTAAATTGTTTTAAATTGTTCTATTGTAATACTGTAATCATTATCAACTAATTCAATAGTGTAATTATTCTCTACTAGACTTACCAAAGCCATGTAGCTTTACCTAATAGAATATTTAATTCTCTTGTACTTACTGTAACTTATCTAATGACCATATGAACTATTATTGCCTTCCTAATCTTAAGTTAATTTTTAAGTTTGCCTGAAAGGCTCTGCATACTAAGGGGCTTTTGGCATGTACACCCAACTATTATATTACTCTGTACAACCATGTATCATGTCAAAATAAACTTCTTATTCTTATACATGCTAAATGTCCCTGGTTCAATCCCCAGCAAGGGTGGAAACATTGGGAGTGTTTCCTTACATCTGTTGTCCCATTCACCTAGCAAGCAAGTAGGTACCTGGGTGTTAGTTGATTGGTGTTAGTTGATTGAGGACCTCAATGGAAATATGATGACGGGCTGTCTTTCTTGGGTTATCCTGGGTGGCTAAAAATCTGAAAAGAATCTTATCTCCTATCTAAACCCTCCAGAACCTGCCAGAGCTAAACAAACACACTTATCCAGGCTTTCTTTCCTGTCAAACACTGTTTTATAATATACATAGTAGGGCTTTCTTGTTAATAATAAAGAACTTAAATGGGACATCTGTCTTGGTTTTCTACTCAGTCCATCCACAGTCTATATTTTTCTGTCTTATCTAGCTGTGATGACTTGTGTGGCATTCTTTTCAGGAGGTCATAACCTGGGTTACTCATTGTACCTCATTTGTTTTTAATTGTTGAGACCAAAGGCTCGCACCATTTCCATCACATGTGCACCACATCTTAAAGCCTGTCTAAAATATAATTTTTTTTTTCAAAACACCCAGATTTTCAGGCTTATTATTCTTGACATTTCCAGTATCTTTGGTGCCATGGTTACTATCTAGAGACAAGAGGGGTTGATGAAAATATATTGAAAATTCATTCAGCAGTGCACAACCATTAAAGTATGGGGTGTATACATGAACTGGTGGCATGGGAGGTTTGCTTACATCAAGAGTGAGACTAGGACTTCCCATAAAAACAGTGGCCACATTTCAAGGCAAACTGTCTGGTGGAGGGAAAAATACCGAGGTGTGACATATTCTTCGCTAAATTTACAGTGTACTAAATTATCATTTTCCCCTGTTACTTGAAATTAGGTTGCAAAATTTTAATCGTGTTGAAAATGTATTTCTTGAACATGTTATTTGAGGGTCTACTGTATGCATTTTTTTTAATACACTGGCTGTCTTTCCCAGAAGTGTGGAGACATCACAATTCAAATGAACATTTGAACTGTGACATCATACCCATCCTTTGGAGGGCAGGAATTACATACATAAAATATTAAATATATTAAATGTTTGCTACACAGAGGACTGTATTTTTTTTTATTATTTATTATTATTATTATCAAATTCATGCTAAAGTATTGAAATTGTAGGGGTTGTGAAGGGCTCCTGATCCAAGGAATTAGAATTACAGTTCCTTTCCTTGGATCAGATGTAATTGCCTTTCATTCCCTAGGTGTTGTATGACCCCTATAGGTTTCGTGCTTCCCCTGATTGTAATAATAATAATATTATTATTTTTTTATTAACACATCGGCCGTTTCCCACCAAGACAGGGTGACCCGAAAAAGAAAAACTTTCATCACTCATTCCGTCACTATCTTGCCAGAGACACACTCACACTACAGTTATAAAACTGAAATATTAACAACACTCTTTCAGAGTGCAGGCTCTGTACTTCCCATCTCCAGGACTCAAGTCCGGCCTGCCGGTTTCCCTGAATCCCTTCATAAATGTTACCTTGCTCTACCTTACTACAACAGTGCAGTACATATATTAAAAAATAAGCATTAAACCTATATGGGTTGTAGCTGCAGGGCTGTGTAATAAGAGAGCTAACTTGCTTGTTACTTACATTACATTTATACAGGACAGTACAGTGGACCCCCGGCTAACGAATAAAATTCATTCCAGAAGCCTGCTCAAGTGCCATTACCGAACGAATTTACTTCCTTAAGAAATAATGTCACGTAGGTTAGTCTATTTCAGACCCCCAAAAATACACTTCCACAAGCACTTACAATATTATACTTACATAATTGTACAATTTCCGGGGTGTTCGTTAGCTGGGGGTCCACTGTATACGTATTAGAGGAGAAGTACTAAATCCATAGGGGTCATAAACAGAGCTTGGAGAATGAGAGGTACAGTAATTGGGTTTGATCCATGGAATGGTGGGGTGAAAGCTCCAAATCCTTGAATCAGGAGACCTTTACCAGCATCAAGAGGAAGGGATTTCTTTTGACTCTTATCTTTTCATCTTGAGGCACAAATCCTTCATTTTCATCTTTGAAAATTCGTGGGAAACCTGTTGAATGTTAGATTTGACTCACTTTGCTGAAAACTACATCCATCAACACAAGTAATAACCATTGTAGGGGCTTACAAGATTGCACATTTGTGTGTGATTTGTGTTCAGTACCTCGTTGTCAGTACAGTTTTACGTCCAATAAGCCTGATAAGGAACTTATGACATGAAACCTCAATGCCTCAGGGACTTTCATTTAAGCCATATTTAGCAGTGTTCTAATTGTTCTGAAAAAATTTTGTTAAATGAGGATTGGCCATACTTGGCTCACCCATGATTAAATGCTCACCAGGTATCCTGCTCCTCTGTGCATTGTGTAGTGTGCTGCAGACATATATATATTTTTAACACTGGTTTTCTCCCACCAAGGCATAGTGACCAAAAAAAAGAAACACTTTCACCATCATTCACGTTATCATTGTCTTGCCAGAGGCGCTCAGATACGACAGTTCAGATGTCCCTCTAAACTAATACATACATGTAGTATATGTATATCTAACCCCTCCTTAGAGTGCAGGCACTGAACTTGCCACATCCAGGACTCAAGTCCAACTAACTGGTTTACCTGAATCCCTTCAAAATATGTTACCTTTCTCTCTCTCTCTCTCTCTCAATCTCTCTTTCTGTTTCTCATTTTTTTCTTTCTTTCCCTTTCTTTCTCTTTTTCTGTTTCTTTCTCACTTTTTTTCTTTTTTTTTCTTTTTCTTTTCCTCTCTTTAGGTATTAGGTTGGAAGACAGCAACTACCCTGGTAGGATTGCTGGTGTTTTTTTCTGTCACATAAACATACAGGATAACAGGTATATCTTGCTACTTCTACTTACACTTAGGTCATACTACACATACATGTACATGAATATATATTTACACACCCATCTGGGTTTTCTTCTATATTCTTAATAATTCTTGTTCTTCTTTATTTCCTCTTTATCTCCATGGGGAAGTGGAAAAGAATTCTTCCTCCATAAGCCATGCATGTCGTAAGAGGCGAATAAAATGACAGGAGCAAGAGGCTATTGACACCTTCAGTGTAAATTACTAAATTTAGAAAGAAAAACTTTTGTTTTTCTTTTTAGGTCACCCTGCCTCAGTGGGATACGGCTAGTTTGTTGAAAATAAATAAATAAATAAATAATATATATATATTTTTTTTTGCATGCATGCATATAGTACCTTCATTTCTTATACGTATTTAGTTTTGTAGTATGTATGTACTACATATATACGTATATAATTTCAAAGACTAAAAATTATATAGTAAATTGATGATGGGAAGGTTGTATGAGCTGTGTGAATGTTCACTATACTATTACAGTGCATATTAGAAAGCAGCTAACAAGTGAGGAAGGTTGTAGTAAGAAAATATTTGAAAAAGTCAGAGATAGTATTTGTTGACTGTAGATGTGAAGATCACTGACTTGCATCTCGTCTAACTTTTTATTGTTTATTTTTAGTAGAATGTTGCTGATATCACTTCACCCAATTTTCTGTTGTGCTTGTTAGTATGAAAAAAGTTAGTATGCTCCTTTTTTAGCGTTCTCTATAGGAAGAATGTTATCAGCTTACTGATTTTTTCCTCAACGTGCATCTCATATCAGTTTTTGGGTTTTTTTTAATAGGAAGAAGACTGTTATCAACGTACATCTCATCTTTGTTCTCGTTTATGTTGATAGGACGAATGTTGTTGGCGTGCATCTCATCTCTGTTTTTGTTTATGTTGATAGGAAGAAACCCAGTGCCGAGAGCCAAGGTTCTGCTGCCGTAGTGACTGAAGCCAGGTCAGTTATTCAACCCACCTCTACCCATTTTCTCAATATGTTCTTGTATTATTTACTTTTCCCTTTAACTGAGCATGTGGGAACGCATCTATGTGTGGCTGTCTTAGTGCGATACCAGTGTCATTTATTTTCTTGAAGTACTACAATATTAAGTGGGTTAGATGCGTTCTTAATTTTGCAGTTAAGGGGGGAATTAAAACAGGGATATTTTGAGAGAGGGAGCAGAGAGGGAGAGAGAGGGGAGGGGCAGAGAGGCTGATGTGTTCCACACTAAGTCTAAACTGTGTTGGTAAACGCTGCCATTGCACCCCTCCCAACCCCTTTACACGCATATTTCACTTACATTTAATCCATTTGCTTGCTCTTACTGACCTCTTACTACCGGCAGTTTTGATAGTGCTACAGAGAGAAATAGAGGGAGGAAGAGATGGATGGTTGGATGGATGTTGGGCCGTTGTATTGCATGGCCTGATATAGCCTTGCATTGGTTGCATGTATCTTGAGGTGGACCTTTGCCATGTGGTGTATTCATCTCATTTTTGACCTGGAATTAACACTGGTCGATATTTTTACTGAAATTAATAGTATGATTTTTTAGAGATAGCATTATTGAAAGTAAAAAGTACTACTTTTTTACACAGTACGTATATGCTGTATACATATATAATAAGGTGCATTTTGACACATTTAGTCTAACATTATTTAGTCCCATTTGGGGAAATTATATTAATATTTGTAATGCATTTTGTTGTATGTAATGCAGGAATGTGATACATTACTGAGTTTTTATGTATAATATAACCTATCATAATGAATGATCTGAATTTATTTGTCTTTAATTATATAATTTATAATAATATTACCACTCCTGTATTGCTGTTACATATGTTAATATATGCTGTTACTACTGATATTTCCACAGTACTGCTAAAACTACTGTTACTACTACTGGTACTGATTCTTTGAGATTGAAAGAAAGTAGCAGCACAGGTTATTACTGTAGACATAGAGGGAAAAGTTCTCCTGACTCAAGGCATGACTGACAAATAGGCAACAGCATTTTCATAGATGTTGATATTTTTAATATTTTAATAATTCATGTTAAGCACTAAACCCATGTGGGTCATTCAGCACAAGATGTGGTGGAGGCTTGATCCTCCATCTGCTGAGCGTGAGACAGATGTGCTTCCTATTTGTATTCGCCTAGATGTCCCCACATAGATGTTGAGAAATAATAATTAGGATTAGTTACCAATGGGGTTCCACAAGTGTCCGAGTTGAGCTCCTTGTTCAAAATCTATGGTATGTAAGACATATATTGTAGAGTAAACAGCAATATAAGGAAGTTTACTGATGACAAAAATAGGTGAACAAATTCTGAGGACACTAGTGAATTTCAGAATGATTTGTATAGAGCAGAAAAGTGGCAGATGCAGTTCAAGAGTTCTTAATACAGTGGACCCCCGAGTTTCGTAAACCCCGGAAATCGTACAATTATGTAAGTATAATATTGTAAGTGCTTGTGGAAGTGTATTTTTGGGGGGTCTGAAATAGACTAACCTACGTGACATTATTTCTTAAAGGAGTAAATTCGTTCGGTAATGGCACTTGAGCAGGCTTCTGGAATGAAGTTTTTACGAAACTCGGGGGTCCACTGTATAGGCAATGAATGTAGGTACACCTGTAAACTAAACTGATGTAAGTTAAATTTAAGTGACCTTGTCATTTTCTTTAATCTGTCCTGTATACAGTACATACACTTAGGATTTTCCTTCAAGAATTCCCTCAACTTTATTTTTTATTTATAGTTTTGTTTGTTTTTCTTGTGCATTTTTTACCTCTATTAATTTAATCATGCTGGTTTATAAGGTGTCTCTCTCTTGATGCATTTGTAAAGGCTTCTTTTATCAAGATATTTTTGTCTTGTTAATCCTTTTTCTTAATATATATTCTCTGATAGGAATATACAGTGTATGTTTGGTCAACTGGTACAGCTCTGGAAAATGTAATATTGTACTATACTTAGTCTTATATATATTACTGTCTGTCAGGTTTTCAGTGAGGTAATTACTAGTTATGTTATTCCAGTCAGCACTAGTCTGTTAAATGAAAATCCAAGGGCTTAATATTAAGTATAATACAATACATTAGGGCCTCAATAAGATGAATTCCTGGATGGTTATGTCACATGTTTGTAACTGCAGATCAACTATCATAAAAAAAATTCTTCTTAATTGTCTTTTGGACCTTGTTTGTAAATTTAATCACCATAAGTTAGATTGTCATAAGTTGGGTCTCTACTGGATACAGTTTGTAATCACTTTTTTTTCCATGAAATTATTTCTCAGAATGACTCAAAATGTTATGCCCTTAAATTGACTAAGTTACAAACTATGTATATGTACTGTACTTAAAATAGCAGTCTTATCTCTCCTATAGAAAATTGTACTACATTGGATTCCCAGTCATAGAACTCCAGTTGAATTAACTGAAAATAAAATCTTTCATGGTAGTTATACTTTTGTGTCATGAAGCATTTTTTAATTTCATCCCAAAGAAGCTTCCAGTTGATGCTTCTTAAATTTATAGGTTAAATTGCACACACAAGTTCACCTGTAGTGTTTATGTCCTTCGAGAAATTGAGACCAAACAGATCTCTACATCTGTTCCTTCATCCTTTTGATGCAACAGTTTGTTTCCTCTGATATACAGAACCAATACCAATACTTCATTCTTATTTTCATCATTATGGAATACAGCCTCTCCTCACTTAGTGACGTATGTACTCATTTACCGACGCCTCAGACTTATGACGGGCTCTCTGACCAGTATTAATACCTAAATAATGTATATTCGAGCTGTTTTCCTCTATTCTGTTTATTTCAGTATAGAGTACACTACTGTATAAAAATTTAAAAATATAGTACCAGAAATGTTATAAATGGTGCAAAGGTGACATTAAAACAATATCAAAGATGGTTGACACAAACTCACTACCATTATAGTATGCTCCTCACTTAGCGACTAATGCGTTTAACTATGTGGTCTCAGGAACGAAACTCCATCATTAAGTGAGGAGAGGCTGTTTTATATTTCTTTCTATGTGCCATTTGTTTAGCATGTCCTGAGTTTTCATGTTGAATCAGGTTTTTGTTATTGCAATGATATCAAAGTTTCCTGTACATCAAAACGTTTTGAAGAAACATCTATACCCTTTTCCTCTTTACCTTAAATTAGTAACCTTCCCACAACACTCTTTGATAGTCTCTGAATGTTTTGATTTTTCTATTGTGTGATAATTCCTATTACTTCTATTTGCAGCTCCATAAATTTCATTTTTCATGTACATCCAAACCTCCAGTGTTTCTCCCCCCTCTTTTTTTCTTCCTGCAGCTTGAATCTTCTCCCCGTATATATACAGAATCATGAACTCTCAGTGTGTGTACACCAATCTTTTCCACACTTTAATTTTTACAGACCAATATTATAAAACAATTTAAACCCTTAGACAGACCAGTGATTGCCCCCTCCACTGATCCATGCAAAGCTTGAGCCTCCACTCTGGATACATAAATTTCATTCCTTCCAGATGACATTTATCAAGGTGGTGTCCCATCTTTCAGTGAACTGTGAATTTTACACTTTCTAATTCTTGCCAGAATGCCATACATGGTATAATAATTATTCCACCTCTATGCTGTTTGTAATAGCTTGTTCATTTAGTAATGCCTTGTCTCGAGCTATCCTCATGTTTTCTCTTGTATTCAGGCAAATAATTGGGTTTTTCTCATGTCCCCACATAATTTTGTTCATTTTGTTTCTATAATCTACTCCTAGAAAGTACAAAATGACATACAATTACGCAATACATGAGAGTTGTGAGGGTCCTATTATAAGTATTATGCGAACGGTTCCAAGGATCATCACTCTGGTCCCAGTACAGTATTAGACCAGGTTTCAAACTGGAAAGGAAATGCTGCAGGACTAAGAGTATTAAAGAACACAAGAAAGTAAAGTATATAATGAATGGAAGAAGCTTGAAAGGTTTACCTTTCATCTTGTACATTCATGAGATAAAAAAAAAAAAAAATCTGCCAAGGTATGACATGTTTGAACAAATTTATATTCATATAACAGGACTATAATACAGTAATTCTTGGATGATTGCTGTCTACCAACCTACTCGATGCACTCAAGGTAACCTAAGTCAGAAGATATTAGTACATTCAAGGACCAGTCTTGTTACTACCAGTATACCTTCAGTTTAACATCTTCCCTGTCAAAAGCTCGAAATTAGAAGTGGTCACAGTGTTGGTATTTAAAAAAATACATTTTTTTTCTGAAATAATCTTTTTCTGAAGGTAATAACACCAAAAATATGGAATTTAATTGAAAACTTACGAAATTATGCAGGTGCAATATTAGAAGTCTGGGTACAATATACATATGTACTGGCGATTTTGTCCACTTTGAGTCCTATTTTAACCCAATTCTATTAATCAATTCGACCAATTTCTTAGTTGTTTCTCTAGTATACCTTCTGTTCTATCAGTTGAGCACTAAAAACCGCCCATTCAACTATCAGAATTACTCTATAAAATGTACAGAATTCGGTAATTTGGCCAATTTTACACAAAACTAAAAAAAATCAATCTAATAACAGTCCAAAATGAATGCTGTAAACATTCCAGGCACTAAAGCAATATTTCTTCTCTTCATTAATCACATCCAAAGCCTCTCCGATATTACACTTGCCCTACATTTTGAATTCATCATCACACAAAAAAAATCATATTTACCGTATTTCTTTGATAATAAAATATAACCTGGAATGATTGGATATGGTTTAGGATGTTCCAGTAATTGCATCTGACTTAGCAAAAAAACTCGTAAAACAGACTCGGGGAGGGAGGGGCCTTACCTGTCCTCAGGAAAAATAATAAAAAATCTAATATTTTTGCTACTTTGAGCTTGATTTCTAGCTACATCTCCATTTCAGTACTAAATTTTCCATTCTATCAAATAATAGCTAGCAAGAAATAGGCAATAAAAACAAGCATCTTAGAAAACACTAAAGTCACTACATATTTTAAACCAAACACAAAGTTGAGAGTTTTGCTCTTCTCATCATGCACCACATGGGGCACAATTTTTTTTATGCAGTGCACACTGCACAGACCCATTTTCTCATATCTAGGCCAAAATTTGTTCCTTACTGCTTGTCTTCGCTATATGACCCTGGTGTGTTTATCACTTAGTTTTGATTATAATAATCACCGCTTATCTGAGTGAGCCGAGCTCAAAATGTAGATCCATGTAAGCGACCCTGTCGTCAGTGGCATAGACCTACAGTAAAAGGGTTAATGACTTGGTTTAAAGGACTTTGGAAATATGGGACAAAAGCTCCTGGTTTATTTGATTTGGATTAAATGGACAAAGTCTGTTGGTTCCAAAAGTATTCATTTTTGTTAGAATCACGGTAAAACAATCTCCTGTCTACACACCACAAGTGCCATTACTGGCCACCACCTCTGCCATATTAGTCCCTTAAATTGAGGGTTTACTATATCACGGCTGCCAGGGTGACAAAATCATAAATATAAAGAATGTGCAGAGAACTTTTATTATATACTGTACTATATTTATTCAGTCAAACCCCTAAGTTATTGAAAATGACTACAATTCTTCTAACTTTCCTTGGAGTGCATGCAAGAAAGGTACAATACATAAAACTGGACAGCTTTTGAGGCATTAGTTTCATATCTGCACATGGAAATACATAGCGCTTTGCAAAGAGGCCTGGTATATCCAAAATACCCAAGAAAAGCAGAAATAGATCAGTTGATATTAATATAAATTGTCCAGGGCATTTCAACATCCTCTCTTCAAATATGTGAATTTCAACAGACCCTTGATTGTCTTCAAAAGGGAATCTGACAAGTTCCTACAAATTTTTACTGATCAGCTGGGGTGCAGTGCCTACATCAGCTTTTATGCCACAAGCACCAACAACCTGACTGACCAGAACAGTAACCAAGCCTTTTCAAAGATCAGAGCTGTGTGTGCACTATGAGATATTATCCTAATACCACAAGACTTTGAAAAGGCAATAAATGACATGCCTATGCACTCCATGTTCATCAAGAACTGCAAGAAGCGCCTGTTGTGTGCCTTCAGCATTCTATGGAGAGGGAGCATGGACATAGGGGTCATCCTACACTCGCTAAAAACAACAGACATAGCCCCACTCTACAACGGTGACAGTAAAGCAATTGCAAAGAACTACAGACTGATAGCACTAACATCCCATATCATAAAAATCTTTGAAAGGGTTCTGAGAAGCAAGATTGCCAACCACCTAGATACCCATTAATTACACAACCCAGGGCAACACGGGTTTAGAGCAGGTCGCTCCTGCCTGTCCCACCTAGTGGATCACTATGACAAGGTCATGGATGCTGTAGAGGATAAACAAAATACTACAGATGTAGCATACTCAGACTTTGCAAAAGCTTTCGACAAGTGTGACCATGGTGTAATAGCGCACAAAATGCGTGATAAAAAATAACAGGAAAAGTTGGTAGATGGATCTATAACTTCCTGACAAATAGAACACAAAGAGTGCTAATAGTAAACAGAGTAAAGTCTTATGCAGCTACAATGAAAAGCTCTGTTTCACAAGGCACAGTATTCGCTCCCATTCTATTCCTCATCCTCATATCTGACATAGACAGAGATGTAAGCCATAGCTCCGTGTCTTCCTTTGCGGATGACACCCGGATTGCCATGACAGTGACCTCCATCGAAGACACCGCAAGACTCCAAGCGGACATAAACCAAATCTTCAAATGGGCCACTCAAAACAATATGAAGTTCGATGAAGAGAAATTTCAACTACTCAGATATGGAAAGCTTGAGGAAATTAAAATTGTATCAGGGTATACGACAAATTCTAACCATACAATAGAGCAAAAAAGTAATGTGAAGGACCTGGGAGTGATAATGCCAGAGGATCTCGCCTTCAAAGACCACAACAATGTATCTACCGCATCTGCTAGGAAAATGATAGGATGGATAATGAGAACCTTCAAAACTAGGGATGCCAAGCCCATGATGATTCTCTTCAAATTGCTTGTTCTCTCTAGGCTGGAATACTGCTAACCCCTGTGGTTTAGCGCTTCTATTTGATTATAATAATAATAATGGAATACTGCTGTACACTAACTGCCCCCGTCAAGGCAGGTAAAATTGCTGACCTGGAGAGTGTACAAAGAACTTTCACGACACACGTAAGTACGACAAGGCACCTAAATTACTGGGAACGGTTGAAGGCCCTTGATACGTATTCCCTGAAGCGCAGGCGAGAGATACATGATAATATACACTTGGAAAATCCTAGAGGGATTAGTACCAAACTTGCACACGAAAATCACTCCCTATGAAAGTAAAAGACTCGGCAGGAGATGCAACATTTCCCCCATAAAAAGCAGGGGTGCTACGAGCACACTGAGAGACAACACAATAAGTGTCTGGGGCCCAAGACTGTTCAGCTGCCTCCCAGCATACATAAGGGGGATTACCAATAGACCCCTGCCTGTCTTCAAGAAGGCACTGGACAGGCACCTAAAGTCAGTACCTGACCAACCGGGCTGTGGTTCGTACGTCAGTTTGCGTGCAACCAGCAGTAACAGCCTGGTTGATCAGACCCTGATCCACCACGAGGCCTGGTCTCAGACCAAGCTGCGGGGGCGTTGACCCTCGAAACCCTCTCCAGGTAAACCTTGGACCCTTTGACGAGAGGGGGCACCTTAATGCCAGTGAAGGACTC
Organism: Cherax destructor; assembly: GCA_009830355.1. Taxonomy (NCBI): domain Eukaryota; kingdom Metazoa; phylum Arthropoda; class Malacostraca; order Decapoda; family Parastacidae; genus Cherax; species Cherax destructor. Next base: position 240,284 of record WNWK01001358.1, read on the forward strand.
TTGATCCAAAGAATTTGACCTATAATTCCTTTCTTTGGATCGAATCTGATAGTTTCCCTATTTCCCAGGTGCTGTGTGAGTCCGTTGGTTTTAGTGATTTGTCCTAAATATAATAATTTCACTCTACGTATCACTGTCATTTGCATTCAACGGATAACTCTTGTGGGTTTAGAGCTTAGTTCTGATTGTAATAATAATCGCTGCATCTTTAGTGAACAAAAAAATATTCATTCGTTGTTGTTGTTTTTTTGTAAAAAAAAAAATAAGTTTATAAGATAAGATGAAGAGAGGATTACACATAAATTTTGAAAAGATGTGAAGTAAATAGTATTTTTTGGTGCCAGTAATAGGAAGAACAAGAGACCATAATTTGAAAGTATTTAAGGAGTTTAGAAGAGATGTTGGAAAATATTTCTTCACAAATGGCCAAAATAAATTCAGAGATGAAACAACGTTGCAAACTGACTGGGAACTTTAAAAAAAAATGCCACTGGCTGGCGAAACTCTTCCACAGTAAAGATACCTAAATGTTGCACAAGTATCTCATCAACATTATATAGTGTATATAATGGGTGAGGTAAGATGTTGCACGGGCTGGAGGCAGAGCTGGGTGGTGGCTTTGTTGTGTTTGGGCACACGAGGATTTCGTGGGGAAGAAATTCCGAAAAAAATAAAACTACCTACGTTTAGGTAGGCGTTTAGGTAGCTTGGCGTTTTAAAAGTTCATGAGCTACTTATGGGTGTTGGGTTTATGGTGTATGTATACAGGTGATGCATACGTATCACAAGAACCCAGAAATTTAATCTTGCTGTTGGAATTGAATAGAATGTGACGCATAAGAAATTCGAACATAAATATGTCACTTGGCAGGCAGTGGAAATGAGCATGAAGTGGAGCCAGGAGGATCTGCTGGTATCTGGAAAATCAAGAGTTGAAACGATACAAGAGAGACTTGCAGAGTTCTACCTCGCTTCTCTCCCACTTCCCCAATCAGACGACTCCGTTTTCAACTTTAAAAATCCTATGTATTTCTGTTTCTCTTTTTTCTTTTTTGTTATATGAGCTGCGTATAACTGTTCCTTTTATATCAGATTTGCTTGTTTTGTGTGAAAGGTGCTGCAAGGATTTCTGTTAGTGGTGCTGGTGTGCTGGGAAGTGACGGAGAAGGTAGTAATGTTAGTGGTGCTGGGAAGTGACGGAGAAGGTAGTAATGTTAGTGGTGCTGGTAAGTGACGGAGAAGGTAGTAATGTTAGTGGTGCTGGTGTGCTGGGAAGTGACGGAGAAGGTAGTAATGTTAGTGGTGCTGGTGTGCTGGGAAGTGACGGAGAAGGTAGTAATGTTAGTGGTGCTGGTGTGCTGGGAAGTGACGGAGAAGGTAGTAATGTTAGCATTGATGGTGTGCTGGGAAGTGACGGAGAAGGTAGTAATGTTAGTGGTGCTGGTGTGCTTTGAAGTGACGGAGAAGGTAGTAATGTTAGTGGTGCTGGTGTGCTGGGAAGTGACGGAGAAGGTAGTAATGTTAGTGGTGCTGGTGTGCTGGTAAGTGACGGAGAAGGTAGTAATGTTAGTGGTGCTGGTGTGCTGGTAAGTGACGGAGAAGGTAGTAATGTTAGTGGTGCTGGTGTGCTGGGAAGTGACGGAGAAGGTAGTAATGTTAGTGGTGCTGGTGTGCTGGGAAGTGACGGAGAAGGTAGTAATGTTAGTGGTGCTGGTGTGCTGGGAAGTGACGGAGAAGGTAGTAATGTTAGTGGTGATGGTGTGCTGGGAAGTGACGGAGAAGGTAGTAATGTTAGTGGTGCTGGTGTGCTGGCAAGTGACGGAGAAGGTAGTAATGTTAGTGGTGCTGGTGTGCTGGGAAGTGACGGAGAAGGTAGTAATGTTAGTGGTGCTGGTGTGCTGGGAAGTGACGGAGAAGGTAGTAATGTTAGTGGTGCTGGTGTGCTGGGAAGTGACGGGGAAGGTAGTAATGTTAGTGGTGCTGGGAAGTGACGGGGAAGGTAGTAATGTTAGTGGTGCTGGTGTGCTGGGAAGTGACGGAGAAGGTAGTAATGTTAGTGGTGCTGGTGTGCTGGGAAGTGTCGGAGAAGGTAGTAATGTTAGTGGTGCTGGGAAGTGACGGGGAAGGTAGTAATGTTAGCATTTCCTTATATGTCTGAGGGTACCTTTTTTTTTCTTTAAGTTGTGGAGATAATATGTTGGGTAGTGGTGGAAGAGGGGGTCAGTGGAGGGATTAGTAGGTAAGTTGTTACTCCAATATACATATGTCTGTTTGCTCTTCAAGGGAATACCTCGATGTCGGTGAGGTGCTCTTGATCCAAGAAATTGGAATTAACCCCTTCTAGGATCGAGCCTTGTTCCCTTCTTTTCCCCAGGTGATTATGATCCCTACAGGTTTACCGTTTTATCAGCAGTTCTAGTTTTGGGCTAATAGAAGGTATATAATCGTGAGCCGTGATCTTGTGTTGTAGAAGTGATAGTGATGTTTGGCGGGTGTTATGGAAACTTACCCAAGTGTTAATAGTGCATTTAAACATAGTTGCTGTTCTGAACTACCTCAAAGGACTATTTCTGCAGCCACTGTTTACTACATTCTGTATAAAGCTGCGTCAGGAATGTGTTGACATTTTATTACTTTTAGAATCGGTATTCATTTTTCACTACTTTTTAAACTGGTGACTTGTTTTTGTTAGATTAGGTTTCATTTGCATTACGTTAGCTTGTTTTGTTAGGCAAGTCTACCTTATTTTACGTTAGGTAAAACCAGAAAGTAAATAGAGGAAGGGAGCAGCCAATTGGGAAGCTCCACAATACAGCCACTTTACGAACAACTGCTGTAAAATATGTTAGTTGTCCCCAGCCAGTGTCGGAGATATGTAGCCACTTCCTCAACTTTATCACTGCACTTTGTCATATGGTGACAAGTGCAACATTCTTGATGAGTCTTTCATACGTATTTTTTTAAAAAATGTTAAGTAATTGGGGTGTTGTAAGTTTTGTCTCGTGTGTGGGTGAAAGTAACTGATGATTCAGGTGTGCGTACCAAGTACTTAGCGGCTCCATAACTTGTAGGTACTTTTGAATTAATTCTCCATCATGTGCCTTTTATCTTTCTGTATCTTTCAATCCACGATCCCTCATTCCTTTTTTTCTGTTTTCCTCTTCTTCTGACGCCTCTCCACTTCCCTCCCTAGCTGCTTCCGTCCTTGTCTTCCTTCTTCCCTCCCCTCTCTTCCTGTTTCAAACCCATCTTCCTGCTTCCCTTCCCTCTGTTTACTTTCTTCTCTTTCTTCCTTTCTGTTTACTTCCCTCCCTCTATTTACTCCCCCCCTTTCACTCTGTTTACTTCCCTCCCTCTCTTACTAACTTCTTCCTTCCCTCTCTTCCTACCCTCTTCCCTCCCTTTCTTCCGGCTTCCTCGCTTCTCTTCCCCTATGTTCCCTTTCTTGCTTCATCTCATTTCTCCCTCCTCTACCCCCTCCCTCTACCTTACCACTTCAAACTTCCACTTCACGCTTACGTTCTTTTGTCTTAATCTTTATATGAGTGTTTTGTAATGCAGCTTCGTGTTGCTTATTACTAAATGAAGCAGAGTTTTTTAGGCTTGTTGTCGCCAGATTAGTGCAGCTGTGTATTCTTAGGTATATGATGTAACTTTAAAATGTTGAGAGCTTATTAATAATTATGAAGTTTACCCATTGATGTATTCTTAGGAATATAATATACCAGTATGTTACCTGTAGTCGCTTCCGGGGAGGGTCACCATCCTGCAGCCCAGTCCTAGACCAGGCCGCCTGGTTCCTGGCCTGATCGACCAGACTGTTGGTGCCTGCCGTGTGCAGCACAACGTATGCACTACAACCCGGCTGGTCAGAAACTGATTTGAGGAGCCTAACAAGTTCCCTCTTGAAGACAGCTGGAAGTTTGGTGGAAATTCTATTTATACACGAAGGAGTGCATTGAAGAGTCTTGTTCTGCTTTTCATTGAAGGTATCTAGCACCGTCTGCCAAGCCTCTTGCCTCCATATGGATGCTAATGTGCAGGTTTGGGATCAATCCCTCCAGAATTTTCCGGGTATGGTGCATCTTTCTCTTACATTCCAAGGATTATAGTTCAAGGGACCTCTTTTGTTCCCAGTAGTTCAGGTACTTTATCAAGTTTATGCGAGCCGTGAAAAGTTCTCTGTACGTTTTCCAATTCTTCAGTTTCTCCTGTCTTGAAGGGGGGCGTAGTATATAGCAGTATTCCAGCGTAGAGAGAACAGGTGATTTGAAGATCGTCATCTTTGGCTCAGCATATCTTGTTTTAAATATTCTAATTATCCAGCCCATCATTCGCCTTGCGGATGCAATAACATTGTGATCCTTAAATATGAGATCCTCTGACGACAGGAACAAGGGATGATGCCGTGCTATTATTTATGCGTCTGTCTGTCAGATATAAGAACGAGAAATGGGTGAGAACCGTGTCTTGAACATTTTTTTTTTACTGTGGCAGCCCCCCCCCCCCGATTTCACTCTGTTTACTATTACTCTGGGTTATATTTGTTACGTTAAATATCCATTTGTCGTAATGATCTAGTAGTTGCGAAAGGCAGAAGTGACCTGCTCTAAACTCATGCTGCCTTGGGTTGTAATTGTTGTCATTCCATGTGACTGGCAATCTTGCTTAAGACCTTTTCTAAAATTTTGATGTCAGATGTTAGCACAATTGGTTTTATGACTGGAATGTTACCTGTTCTAGGTATTAGATTGGTAGACAGCAACCACCCAGGAAGGTACTACCGTCCTGCCAAGTGAGTGTGAAACGGAAACCTGTAATTGTTTTTCATGAAGGTAGGATTGCTGGTGTCTTTTTTTCTGTCTCATAAACCCACGGGATACCAGGTATATCTTGCTACTTCTTACACTTAGGTCACACTACTCATCCATGTACAAACATATATATATATATATATATATATATATATATATATATATATATATATATATATATATATATATATATATATATATACATACCCAAATGAGTTTTCTATTTTCTTAATAGTTCTTGTTCTTTATTTCCTCTTATCTCCATGGGGAAGTGGAAAAGAATTCTTCCTCCGTAAGCCATGAGTGTCGTAAGAGGCGACTAAAATGCCGGGAGCAAGGGGATAGTAACCCCTTCTCCTGTATAAATTACTAAATTAAAAAGAAATCCTTTTGTTTTTCTTTTTAGGTCACCCTGCCTAAGTGGGATACGGCCAGTTCGTTGAAAAAAAAAAGTTACCCGTGTCCAGGCTATGTAAGGCATCTTGATGAATATGGAGTTTTACGAGTCAGGGCCCAGGGCAGAGTGCATCTTTGGGATCTCTGAAGTCCCGTGGAATTAGGGTAATCAGTCTTTAATCTGATTTATGGCTCACTGAATCTTGTATTGTGACTTCAGTATCAGATTCGTTTCCTTATTATCGTTAGTGTATATTCCATCTCATAACAGTTCAGTTTTTCCTGTGTATTGGATATGCCATCCTGAAAGATGGTAATTCCCAAGTAACAGTAACTCCAGCTCTGCTGGAACGAAACCTTTGAAGCTCCCGAAGCTGCTGAACCCTTAATGTAATACTTGATGGCATCCTCATTGCCCTACTGAAGTCATACATTTCGACATTATGAAATCCTGTTTGTGAGATGAAATACGAATTAAGTATCATATACAATAGGGTTGGATCACATTGTTGATGTATCCAGTTTTGTTAAATAATTCCTCTCTGCTGCAGTTCCACTCTTCCCCCTCCCTGCGTCCCTCCCTAATTTTTCCATTTCTTTCCCCTCCTACCTCCCTCTCCGTCTTTCCCTTCCCGATTCCCTCCCCGTCTTTCCCTCCACACTTCCTCTCTGGCTAATATTACAATTGGTAGTTATGGGGGGAGGGTGTGCTGCAGGACGAGCCGGTGGCTGCTACGTGATTTTGGCGCGGCTACCAGCTCTAACCAGTTAGTTCATTCCAGCACCCCGTGAGGTATCGATCCCAGGGGCCCTCAAGGCCACGGATAGGCTACTATAACCACTAAGCCGCCCAGCCCTGCCCTACGCTTCCACCATTTACAACCTTTATTGCCTCTATTTTTTTACATATGGATGAATAAGCGCATTTACCCTGGGAGCTCTATTGTTCTGAAGGGAAAGGGAGCTTGTTAACTCGCCTGGCGAAGCTATGCTCTGTATGGCGTAGATACGACGCCCGCTCAATACCGTACAAGAAAGTACGCTCTATGAAGCGTAGATATGACGTCAGCACAATACCGTACACGAAAGTACTCTGGGTGAAGCGTATGTATTGCATTTACATGTTTCTAGCACCCGTGGCCACCATTTTACCGGTCAAACATAGTTTTCATTCAGTAACTATCAGGTGTTGATAAAATATCTGCTTATGAAACTATATAATTTGTATTTGTCTTAATGAAAGTAAATAAACTAGCTATATTGATAGTATTAGAATTGAAAGAAATGTCAACGAGATCAAGATAATAGAACATACGGTTAAACAATATGAATATTTAACGTCGCAAATTTCATATAAATAAAGTATATAGATTGTATATTTCAAGTAAACCATTCTCCGTACATAGGTAAGAGTCGTCAAGAAACAGGACTGTTTACTGACGCGGATCTTAGTCATATGAAGACCCGCCACTGGAGCTATTGGTCATCTGACCGAGGCCTTCCGCTGGCTTAATGACGCACCCTTAAAAAAATTAAATTATATATATGTGTACCCGAGTGACGCCTCCATATATCCACGAGTGGGGATGGAGGATGGTGGTGTTATTCGAGTAGGTCAATGTACATGGCTGGCTAGCCATGGGAAGGTATGCTCACGTAGGGGTTTTTAGCTTAAAATCTTGCACTAAAAAAAAAAATGCTACTTGGACGACTGTTTCGAAGAGAGAAAAAAGGCGGACAATTAAAGGGTGGTTCCTCAGTGCCGGTGAAGGACTGTTGATCCATGGAATTGGAGCTACCCCTTCACCTGAGATGAACCCTGATTGCCACCAATTCTACAGGAGTGGTGCGCTATCATTACGGGTTTAGCGCTTTCCCCATGTTATTCTAAAGCCTTCCAAACTGCTTTTATGTTGTACTTGTGTTGGTATTTTGTACCTTCACAGTTACAGAAAAAAAAAACCGGCTGGTGAATGAGGGGGAATACGAGGAGACGGTATGTTAGTT
>WNWK01001358.1:252500-290768 GCA_009830355.1 Cherax destructor
TGCCCACCACAGCAGAAGCAAAGTTAGGTGGTGGATGTGGAGTGGGTGCCACGTGATGGCTGGATGAGCCTGGCCACCATAGCAGAAGCAAAGTTAGGTGGTGGATGTGGAGAGGGTGCCACGTGATGGCTGCATGAGCCTGCCCACCACAGCAGAAGCAAAGTTAGGTGGTGGATGTGGAGTGGGTGCCACGTGATGGCTGCATGAGCCTGCCCACCATAGCAGAAGCAAAGTTAGGTGGTGAATGTGGAGTGGGTGCCACGTGATGGCTGCATGAGCCTGCCCACCATAGCAGAAGCAAAGTTAGGTGGTGGATGTGGAGTGGGTGCCACGTGATGGCTGCATGAGCCTGCCCACCATAGCAGAAGCAAAGTTAGGTGGTGGATGTGGAGAGGGGGCCACGTGACGGCTGGATGAGCCTGCCCACTATAGCAGAAGCAAAGTTAGGTGGTGGATGTGGAGTGGGTGCCACCTGATGCCTGGATGAGCCTGCCCACCACAGCAGAAGCAAAGTTAGGTGGTGGATGTGGAGTGGGTGCCACGTGATGGCTGGATGAGCCTGCCCACCATAGCAGAAGCAAAGTTAGGTGGTGGATGTGGAGAGGGGGCCACGTGACGGCTGGATGAGCCTGCCCACCATAGCAGAAGCAAAGTTAGGTGGTGGATGTGGAGAGGGTGCCACGTGATGGCTGGATGAGCCTGCTCACTATAGCAGAAGCAAAGTTAGGTGGTGGATGTGGAGAGGGTGCCACGTGATGGCTGTATGAGCCTGCCCACCACAGCAGAAGCAAAGTTAGGTGGTGGATGTGGAGCGGGTGCCACGTGATGCCTGGATGAGCCTGCCCACCACAATTGAAATAAAAATACCAGAATTTTGTGTGATGGTATTGGTAGTGGTGATGGAGGAGATTCTGAAAAGCGCTTGTGATGAGAGTCAGTTTCCTGGGCTCTACTTTGCCGTTGTAAAGTTCTTGCACACATGATCATGTATATACTATATACACTTATATTTCACTTCTCTGTTGGGTTGACTTATGGGTTTAGCGCTTAGTTATGGTTATAATGGCTTGAAAAAAGCCACTGGTGGGCGAAACATTTTTTTTAATTTATTAATATCGCGTTTGTGTACTTTTTATATGACTCTTGAAAGCTTAAGACGATTGCAAACGAATCACAGAACGGGTGGGGATCGAACCCATGGCATGTGAGTAGCACACACTGGTCTGCGAGTTTTAGGACTGACTTGCCTTGGGTTCGAGCCCCACCCATTCTGTGATATTATTTAATTTTGACGTGTCAGTATTTATGCATCATTTACATGTGAAGATGAAGATAGGAGGGAACAGGATGGGGAAATTACAAGGTGGTGTATTAAGGGGGAAAGATAAAGGGAGGAAGGGGCGGGGAAGGTGGTGGAAGAGGGAAGTGAAGGGTAGTGGAACACAGGTAATAGGAGGGCGGTAATTGGGAAAGGAAGGGAAGTATGAAGAAAGGGTAGAGAGGGGTGAGGAGTGGAGGGAAGGGAAGGGGAGGGAGGGTGAGTAGTGGAAGGAAAGGATGGGTATGGAGGATGAGGAGTGGAGGGAAGGGAAGGGAAGAGAGGATACGGTGGGTGAGGAGTGGAGAGAAGTTAAGAAGAGAGGCAGAAAATACAATATCTTGGTGGTAATTTTCCTGGGTGTAACGTTGTCGACTATCCTGTCATGAGATAATGCTTCTCGCCACGCACCTGACGTGCTTGGCGCGCGCACGCACGCGCACACACACACAATGCACTCATCATTTTTACTCCCTGATTTGTTATAATAATAATGGTAGAATTGGCGACTATATTAGGTAAAAGGACACAAGTGCAACTAATGTGACATTTTATTGGGACATTTCACTCTCCAGGAGCTTTGTCATGCCAGTACAAATAATACAAAGACATACAAGATGTATGTTGTAGGTTGTAGTAGGTAAAACTCTTGGTTGCTTTGTGATGGCGGGGTTTATTGTTTATTGCTAATACTTCGGGGATGATGAAGCTGCCTTTATTATGTTTAATAGTGTCTGAAATAGTTATTAGAGATGATTCAAGGCATTTATATGTGCGGAAATTTGGTTCATTGATCACTAGGCGCCCTGGCGTCACTTGTGTTTGTGGCGGCCGAGTCTTTAAACTCAGCCTCCTCACTATCTGGACTGGTATTACCTTGTTTTCACATCTTTGGCCTTATCATGCCTGCTCTTGAAGTTGTTTATTTTTTCCTCCAACTTCGTCTAATTTATTCCACTTCAACCACATTGAGACTAAAGTTTTTTCTAATATTTCTGTGGTTTGTCTGTGGCTTCAGCTTTCACATACGTTCCTTTATCTTTGGGCTCTCTTAATTTAGTAGGCAGTCTCAAAATTTTCTACGTAGTAATCATGTCTCCCCTTGTCGTTTTCGTCAGGTCAGTTCCTCATCTACTCCTCACAGCGCATTCCTCGCAATTCTTGGACGAGTGCGTGCGCACGCTCATGCTCATACATGTGCGCACGTGCATGTACACCCACAAAGTATCTAATGTTTTGTGTGTGTTTAATGATGTGGAAACCACGATGTGGATGAGAAAAGAGCAGATATAAAACAGACTACTTAAATCTAAACGGGGAGAGACTACAGATGTGTGATGGGGTTAAATCTGAAAAAGTAATTTCGTTCAGATTGATTTAAGCTTAGATGGACCGTCCTTTAAATGATGGGGTGCCTTGCGGCTGATTAAAAAAAAAATGTTACTCAGTGGAATTGTAAAGCCGATTCGTCCCATTGTTCAGGTGCTGTATGCCATCTAGGGTTGAGTAGTGCACCATGAATATAATAAAGACTTCAATGAATTCTTGACAGAACTGACGACACATCAGAAGCACTGAAACCACAATCCAGCAAGAACTGATGACACGTCCGAAACACTGGGGCCTGAAAATATCTTGACAGAGCTGGATCACAACCTTCTCCAAGTGCCAGATCAGCCAGGCTGCGTGACTATTCAGGCCGGCCGGCTGGCTATCAACTAGGAAGTGTGGTCTCAGGCTTGGTTGCTAGGGCAGGAGAACCTTCGACACAGGTAATAGGTATTTCACAAGCACGGAGACCAGACGCAATATTACCCTCAATATTGAAGCACGATCAGCAACACTGGGCATCAATAACACAGTAGAGAGGAAGTCTGGCAGACACCTGCAGTGTTGCTGGCGTAATTCCTAACTTCAAGAAGGGTGACACCTGGAATATATTAAGTTTAATTCAAATCATCAAGAATAGTAACAACGGAATGACAACAATCTAACAAGAAAGATAGAAAAGGGTAGGTGGAGTGCGGAGCTCTAACCTGCAAGAAACTTCTCGATTCAGGTGCAATATGACTTACGGGTTTAGCTCTTCCCCTGAATATAATAATAAACATCCAAGTCTCGTACTGTCCCTGGAATATATAAATAACCTAGCATGGAGTGAAAACGGGTGGGAGAAGACTCCCACGTGACCATGATTGCTGACGACGCTGCGACAATATTAAAATTTTGCCTGGGAGGGAAGGGAGGGAGGGGCGAGTATATTGGGCAGTGCCACACATCCTGTGAGTGAACATACCGCTAGAACAGCAGTACATTAAACTCAGATAGTTGAGACACTGTTGCCGATATCTACTCCATTTCTGGCTGTTTCAGCATTTCAGTATCTACCTTTAAAAAATAAATGATCGAATTTAAGTAAATCTAGTATATATATTATTTTTAAATGTTAGTGAGCTTAATTACGTGCTTATATAGTTTTGAGGAGTTTCTGCTACATACTTAGGTATAGTGCTGAGACTGGTGCTCATTGTTTACCACACAAGATTCATCGTCGAGTATGCAGGACCAGTGTGGAACCATACCTGAGAAACAAAGAAACGTGAAAATACTGACGCTTTTTCACTGAAAGCTTGAAGACTGGAAGACCTACCCTCCCCCCTCGTTCAAGGGGGGGGAGGTCTTAATGCTGGTGAAGGGCTCTTGATTCAAGGGCATTGGACGATCCTTCTCTTCCTTGGATTGAACCTGATGACATCCCATTCCCCAGGAGCTCTATGGCCCATATAGGTTTAGTTTCAAAATTGAATATATTACTATAATAACAAGGGATGTAGATTTATGCAGCTCCGAGGATCATTTGAATTATGATAGCTGTCATGTGTGGTCACGTCTGGCAGGACAAATATTGAATGACTGATAGGGAGTGTTGAGTCACCCTCTGGCGGGAGACAGCTAGGTTACGTAAGGTTCGTCAAGAAACAAGACTAATGTTTTCTGTCGCGGGACTTATGATGTCCCGCCGCTGGAGCTTTTGGCCAGGATAGTAATAAATAATAATAATTATGTCATACACGTACTTGATGTAAGGAAGTCAGAAATATTGTTAATTTTTGGGGAGCCAAGACGAGGAGATATGTTAGAGAAGTTAGGTAGTAATCATTCACAGTATAGTATAAAGAACGACATTAGAACACTTGTGTTGCCATCAGTATAGTGTACAAGAGCCTATAATTACTCCCGTGGTTAAAATTATATATGACAGATCATATAGCCTGCAGGATATTCTGAGGTAGACTTGAGGGAGGATCCTTGATATTGGTGAGGGGTTCTTGATCTAGGGAATTGGATCTTTGCTCCAGTTCCCTGAATTGATCCAGAATGCCTTCCATCCCCCCAGGCGCAGTATAATTCCTACGGGTTTAGCGCTCACCATAATTGAGGTAGACAAAGAGTTAGAGATAAATACATAAGTATTCTTTGTCTTTTTGCTTTATGTGTATATCCCTGTCGTGCTATTTCTTCCTCCACCTATACTCATTCTTCTACCTCCCTGTTAACCCCCCTCTGTCTCAGCCCCCATAAGTACCTTTACATTTTCTTGTCTCCCTCATTCCCTATTTTCACTTCACTCTCTTCATATCTCTCTCCCTATTCTCTTTTTTTTGTTCTCTTTCTATTCACCTAATCCCCTTTCTTTGGCCCTTTTTCTATTCTTTTCTGTCCCTTACTATTTCTTGTCTCTTTCCCTCTGTGCCGGTGTCAGGCTTCCCAGTGAGGGGATCGATGCCCTGAGAGTTCTCTGCTACTCGCTCATCCCCTCACTTGCCCTCTCTTTTGGGGATACTCATTGTCCCTTCTTTTATTCTTACCTTTCCTCTTTCATTAATATTTTCTTTACTCTTCAGTTTCTTCAGTCAGTTCTTTTACGAGTCATAAAAATGCGGTGTTGATGTTGACATTTTGTTTCTTATACAATACGACCGACCTCATCTTGTATTCTGTGGTATAATAATGATAATAATAATAATAATAATAATTAAATTACTGTTAGACAGCCTAATAGGCTAATACCTGATGTACTTGTTGGAGGCTTCAGAAGCATCATAGGATGATAAACATTTAAAAGGAATGTGGTCAACAGAATGAGACAGGTGCATTTAATTCACGAAATAACTTGTATATTTGATATAAATACAGAAGTAAGACAGGGAACTCATCAGCAAAAACAGGAACACTGCCACTTGAATTGTGTCTATACTTCTAACATTTGCTTAGTTGGTTTGGGCAAAGTTAAGGGAAAGTCTAGACGTAGAGAAGACTTCAAAGATGGTTGAAATACACAGACACTTGTTCCAGTAATATGTGCTCACCCATATAGATGAACACATAATATGGCACACATTACTGGCACATGTGCAGACGCCAAGTGTGCCTGATGTGTGCTCAATATAAAATGTTTGTGTATTGTGGGTAAGTCACTGTGAAAAGTAGAAGTGGGGTGGGATGGGGGTGACTGGGAGTGTGTGAAGGGGGGAGCATTGTGGTGGAGGCTGTTAACCGGTGCCACAACCCCTTCCCCCCAACAAGTTTCCCCACCCCCCTTTCCTTTCCCTCCTGGATCAGGTCGATCATTGCAGGCGGCCGCCGCCGCTGTCGCTGTCGCTGTCCCTTTCATCCCTGCCATTCACTATTCCACCATTTACCCCTATCCATCCTCCTTTCCATAATACCACTCCTTCTTTCCCTTTACCGTTTCCTTCTCCATTTCCAACTTTAGTTTATTTTACTCTCTTCCCCCTGTCTCTCAATTTGTACTAATCTCTCTCTCTCTCTCTCTTCCCCTGTCTTCAATTTGTACTAATCTCTCTCTCTCTCTCTCTCTCTCTCTCTCTCTCTCTCTCTCTCTCTCATCTTCGTCCTTTTATATGGTTTATTTTCATATATTAATCTTCGTGTCGTTCCATCTTTTGCTTTGGTGCTTCTTCCTTGTTTGTAGTAAGGAGGAGGAGGAGCATTATCGCCCCTCTACCATCTTTATCAGCATTTTCTCCAAGTTGGTTTTATAATATTGTTTCTTAGTTAAATATTAGTCTTTTACTTACATCCTTTGTTAGTGGCTCTATCCGGTGTCTTTGTATCTCCTGCACCTCTCTCACTCTCCCTCTTTATTGCCTTGTTCCTCTCTCGCCATTCCTCACATTCTTCGCCCGCTTCATGCTCTTTATTGCCTACCTACATATTTCTCTTATTCTGTGAGATATATTTATATATATATTATATATATATATATATATATATATAATATATATATATATATAATATATATATATATATATATATATATATATATATATATATATATATTATAGTAACCACGAACGAGTGGTATTGATCAATAACAACAGTGCGCTAGCCAGGGTTCGAACCCATGTTGTACTGGCCCATCATTGTCTCAATGATTAAGGTACACTTTCAGTATATGTACGCTGAGGGATACACACCTCTAGGTTCATGTACTCTGTGCTCCCCATCTCTCTCTCTCTCTCTCTCTCTCTCTCTCTCTCTCTCTCGTAACAAACCTGATTACCTTAAATCCTTATGGGTTTAGCTTTTCCCCATGATTATACTATTTTGTTCGTTTCTTTTCTTGTTCCCCCTTTCCATTCAACAGAGTCACTTTCACGTATAAAGAATTTCTTTTTGTCGGAGCTCCATAATAATGCTTAGAAGTTGCCTTCTCGTTCCCAGGTCCTCACCCTCCACCACTCACAGTCCACCTGGTCATCCTTGCCAGGTCCTCACCCTCCACCACTCACAGTCCACCTGGTCATCCTTGCCAGGTCCTCACCCTCCACCACTCACAGTCCACCTGGTCATCCTTGCCAGGTCCTCACCTCCACCACTCACAGTCCACCTGGTCATCCTTGCCAGGTCCTCACCCTCCACCACTCACAGTCCACCTGGTCATCCTTGCCAGGTCCTCACCCTCCACCACTCACAGTCCACCTGGTCATCCTTGCCAGGTCCTCACCCTCCACCACTCACAGTCCACCTGGTCATCCTTGCCAGGTCCTCACCCTCCACCACTCACAGTCCACCTGGTCATCCTTGCCAGGTCCTCACCCTCCACCACTCACAGTCCACCTGGTCATCCTTGCTAGGTCCTCACCCTCCACCACTCACAGTCCACCTGGTCATCCTTGCCAGGTCCTCACCCTCCACCACTCACAGTCCACCTGGTCATCCTTGCCAGGTCCTCACCCTCCACCACTCACAGTCCACCTGGTCATCCTTGCCAGGTCCTCACCCTCCACCACTCACAGTCCACCTGGTCATCCTTGCCAGGTCCTCACCCTCCACCACTCACAGTCCACCTGGTCATCCTTGCCACAGTTACTCGCAAGTCACGATTAATATATTAAAAAAACGCTAAATGCACATGGGTCACACAGGGAAGATCAAGGAGTGTTCAGCCTAACCATTCCAGATATAAGGTATTGGAGTTGTGATGGTTTATGGTGCGTGGTGGCGTCCCGCCTACCTGGAGTTTACCTGGAGGGTATTCCGGGGGTCAACGCCCCGCGGCCGGTCCATGACCAGGCTGTTACTGCTGGCTGCACGTAGTCCAACGTTCGAAGCACGGCCTGGCTGATCCGGCACTGACTTTAGGTATCTGTCCAGCTCCCTCTTGTAGACAACCAGGGGTCTATTGGTAATTTCCCTTATGGCTGGTGGGAGGCTGTTGAACAGTCTTGGGCCCCGGACACTTATTGTGTTTTCTCTTAGTGTACCAGTGGCGGGGCCCCTACTTTTCACTGGGGGTATGTTACATCGCGTGCCAAGTCTTTTGCTTTCGTAGGGAGTGATTTCTGTGTTCAGATTAGGGACCAGTCCCTCCAGGATCTTCCAGGTGTAGATTATGATGTATCTCTCTCGCCTTCGCTCCAGTGAGTACAAGTCAAGTGCTTCCAAGTGTTCCCAGTCGTTAAGGTGTTTGATGGAACTTGTATGTGCAGTAAAGGTTCTCTGTACATTCTCTAGATATGCAATTTCACCTGCCTTGAATGGAGATGATAATGTACTGCAATATTCCAGCCTAGAGAGAACAAGTGATTTAAAAAGGATCATCATTGGCTTGGCATCTCTTGTCTTGAATGTTCTCATTATCCATCCTACCAGTTTCCTCGCAGATGTGATAGTGGCACTGTTGTGATCCTTGAAGGTGAGATCCTCAGACATTACCACTCCCAGGTCCTTCACATTATTTTTCCTCTCTGCTGACACTGAATACCAGGCTGCTGTAGAGTGTGTATTTTGTAACAAACTTTGTCACCGGTGACTCTTTAGCCCCATTTAAAGGTTATGTCTTTGGAAAAATGGGAGGCCTAGTGGGCCCTTTAGACAAGCAGCAGATTGTGCAGAGTTCAGCAGGACGTGGGTGTTTGGCTCTTCCTTCTCTTCCCACAGGACCTGTCACTTTGACATTTTATCAATTAAGTATTCGGCACACGCCTCACCACTGGCTTCCTGCATGCCAAGGATAATTCCATCCTTCCTAATATTTCTCTCTCTCTCTCTCTCTCTCTCTCTCTCTCTCTCTCTCTCTCTCTCTCTCTCTCTCTCTCTCTCTCTCTCTCACCCAGGACTTTTCCCTCTTTCCTAGGATTTCCCCCCCTTTCTTGACGTGACCGGTATTTGTTTCTCGCTGGCCTCTTGCGTAAGGTAAGTGCCTTGACGAAGGCGGCTTTGACTATCCCCTTTACGGGGTGGTTGTGGCGGCGGCGGCGGTGGCGGTCAGCGCTCTAGTCTGGTTAATGTGGTACTGCCGCCGGCGGCGGCGCCACTGCTGCTGGCAAGGCTACTTTAACACCTGCGCGCTGGATGCCTTGTTCAACTTGCTGGTCTTTCTTGTGTTTAGGCTGCTTCACCATCCACAGTTATTAACACAACTTGCTCAACAACTGGCTGCACAGTTTTCAACCACAACGTAAACCAACATGAAGTGTTTCTTTGACATCAAATGTGGATACCTGGCTATAACCATGTTTGGATAAGACTGCAACACCATCTCCTCACAATATATACTTTACTTTAACCTCCGTTATACACATTAAAGTATTCTAAATGGTAATATTTAGATGAATTGTGCCTTAAATGGCCCACTTAAATACCTCATAACACAGTGGTGTCGGTCCAGACGATGAGCTGAGCTCTCTTGTACGAGACGACGCTCCCTCCACACCCGGAAACAATAATGAAACTTCTGAAAGCTTACACGCTCACTCCAGAATAAATTTGAATTCTGGTTAGAAAACAAAATATTGAGTTCATATTTAAAACATAGAAAGCGAGGGAAAAAATAAAGAGTTTGCATTAAAAAATCAGCGATATTAAGTAACCCAGAATATTTTTTCTTCTGTACAAAATCCAAGGCAGAAAACACACACACACACACACACACACATACACACACACACAAAACTGGTCAATTAGCAAGAACTCATTTAAAATTAAGTCCTTTCTAAAATTTTCTCTTATACGTTTAAAGATATATATTTTTAATTATGTTAATGTAAAAATTAATAATTTTGTACCAAAAGAACCTTAGAAAACTTACCTAACCTTATTATAACAAGCGCAATTTAATTTAGCCTAATCCAACTGAATATATTTTAGATAAATTTACAATAATTCAATGAAAAACAAACACAATTAAATATTTTTTTTTCGTTAGATTCAGAATGATTTTTGCGAAATTATTGCATACACAAATTTTCGCTTGCATTATTCGGCAAGAAGAGCGTTGCTATTTAAGCCAGAATAGCAAGTTTTACCTATTCGGCACGACATTATATATATATGCATGTTTAAATCATCTGGAGCTTTCTCTAGTGACATCAAAGAGCTGAACGAAATGCAGAGGAAACAAGATTAATCTTGTGTACAATGATCCATTATCCAAACTAAAGTATAACAACCCACTTAGATTTTTTCACGAATTTGGCACCAAACTTTGCCATCATTTCTGACACAACCTTTATCCCATATACCTCTAGAAGACACCATTAATAGGACACACACATGCACTCTTAGCACACTCTCATAACTTCACATTCATAAATTGTCATTATGACAGGACTGAGAATTATAGTGGCCACTGCCACATGTTAACGCACTGCTTCACCACCACAGTGTACACATGATACAAACATTTGACCAAACTCTTCACATTTTACGATATCCTTCGAAAAATTGCATCTACAAATTGCTTGCCAAAAAAAAAAAAATGTGGGCCGATTACTGCATTGTTAATATGGTTTTAGCGCTTGTGGACTATAATAATAATTAACACTATTGATAATTATCTGTACGTATTTGTAATACTGATAATTAACAATGATATTGATAATTGTGTGCTGGATGACCCTTACGGATTTATCGCTTGGTTATGATTATAACAATAATTGATAATTATTTAAGAGTTTTGCAGAGTAACAAGTCATTAAGACTATATTCGCCGCCATCCCCAGCTGCTCTCTTATTCTTACATCTAATATAAACAAAAGCATAACCTTGTGTCCTTCTCCACACACGATACTACAATTTATATGTACACAGAAAACAGCAATGTTACAAGGTAAACTAAGCCAAGTGTTTCAGTTGACCAAGACCGGGCTCCGGGAGTAAGACAACTCGAGAAGACAACTCAGGTATATCAAAGGTAAAGGCAGGTGGTGAATTGTAAACAGCATCTTTTGTAAGAAGGGTCTTCAAGTTCTTGGTTATAAATTGTGCGTTTATGTTTTCTCTGATCTCGCCTCTCGTGCACGTTGAATGATCTCGCCTCTCGTGCACGTTGAATGATCTCGCCTCTCGTGCACGTTGAATGATCTCGCCTCTCGTGCACGTTGAATGATCTCGCCTCTCGTGCACGTTGAATGATCTCGCCTCTCGTGCACGTTGAATGATCTCGCCTCTCGTGCACGTTGAATGATCTCGCCTCGTGCACGTTGAAGATCTCGGCCTTCGTGCAGTTGAATGATCTCGCTCTCGTTGCCGTTGAATGATTCGCTTCGTGACGTTAATGATCTCGCCTTCGTGCACGTTGAATGATCTCGCCTCTCGTGCACGTTGAATGATCTCGCCTCTCGTGCACGTTGAATGATCTCGCCTCTCGTGCACGTTGAATGATCTCGCCTCTCGTGCACGTTGAATGATCTCGCCTCTCGTGCACGTTGAATGATCTCGCCTCTCGTGCACGTTGAATGATCTCGCCGTCTCGTGCACGTTGAATGATCTCGCCTCTCGTGCACGTTGAATGATCTCGCCTCTCGTGCACGTTGAATGATCTCGCCTCTCGTGCACGTTGAATGATCTCGCCTCTCGTGCACGTTGAATGATCTCGCCTCTCGTGCACGTTGAATGATCTCGCCTCTCGTGCACGTTGAATGATCTCGCCTCTCGTGCACGTTGAATGATCTCGCCTCTCGTGCACGTTGAATGATCTCGCCTCTCGTGCACGTTGAATGATCTCGCCTCTCGTGCACGTTGAATGATCTCGCTCTCGTGCACGTTGAATGATCTCGCCTCTCGTGCAGTTGAATGATCTCGCCTCGGCAGTTGAATGATCTCGCCTCGTGACGTTGAATGATTGCTCGTGCAGTTAATGACTCGCCTCGTGCGTTGAATGATCTCGCCTCGTGCACGTTGAATGATCCGCCCAGTGCACGTTACATGATTCGAAGACCATCGTAAAGCACGTTGGAATGATTTTCGCTGCTCGTACGTTGAAATGACTCAGTGAACATAGACAAAGCAGGGTCACCAAGCAGCAGGAACAGAATGACTGGGATAAGTTTCGCTGTTGGTATTAAGAGACACTATTACAAAACAAAGGTCACAATAGCCGAGGGAACACTGACTTGGAATAATTCGCTGACGTGTTACCATAACACAAAGATAACTGCCAGATGCGTGATGAGACTTTCAAACGTTCAGGTGCCCAAAGCTAGAAATACTGCTCAGTGCTGACGGCCCGTTCAGCGGAGAAATAGCAGAGATCGTTACGGCTCACATTGAGCCATTGAAATCAAATATTGGGAACGCCTTCAAGTCTTGAACATGTACTCATTGGAGCGGAGGAGAGAGATACATGATAATATATACATGGAAAGTACTTGAGGGCCTGGTCCCAAATCTGCACACTGCCATAACAACATACTGGAGTGAGAGATATGGGAGAAAGTGTAAAATAAACCCAGTGAGGAGCAGGGGTGCGGTGGGGACAATACGGGAGCACTGTATTAACATCCGGGGTCCCAGACTATTCAACATCTTACCAGAAGATATCCGAAACACGGCTGGAACCAGTGTAGAAGCCTTCAAGAGGAAACTGGACAAATATCTTCACCAGGTGCCAGATCAACCAGGCTGTGATGGATATGTGGGGCAGCGGGCCTCCAGCAGCAACAGCCTGGTTGACCAGGCAAGCACCAGACGAGCCTGGCCCATGGCCGGGCTCAGAGAGTAGATACTCTCGAAACTCTTCAAAGGTATATCAAAGGTATATCGCCTCTCGTGCACGTTACATGATCTCGCCTCTCGTGCACGTTGAATGATCTCGCCTCTCGTGCACGTTGAATGATCTCGCCTCTCGTGCACGTTGAATGATCTCGCCTCTCGTGCACGTTGAATGATCTCGCCTCTCGTGCAGGTTGAATGATCTCGCCTCTCGTGCACGTTGAATGATCTCGCCTCTCGTGCAGGTTGAATGATCTCGCCTCTCGTGCACGTTACATGATCTCGCCTCGTGCACGTTGAATGATCTCGCCTCTCGTGCACGTTGAATGATCTCGCCTCTCGTGCACGTTGAATGATCTCGCCTCTCGTGCACGTTACATGATCTCGCCTCTCGTGCACGTTGAATGATCTCGCCTCTCGTGCACGTTGAATGATCTCGCCTCTCGTGCACGTTGAATGATCTCGCCCTCGTGCACGTTACATGATCTCGCCTCTCGTGCACGTTGAATGATCTCGCCTCTCGTGCACGTTGAATGATCTCGCCTCTCGTGCACGTTGAATGATCTCGCCTCTCGTGCACGTTGAATGATCTCGCCTCTCGTGCACGTTACATGATCTCGCCTCTCGTGCACGTTGAATGATCTCGCCTCTCGTGCAGGTTGAATGATCTCGCCTCTCGTGCACGTTGAATGATTTCCCTCGTGCCGTTACATGATCTCGCTGCACGTTGAATGATCTCGCTCTCGTGCACGTTGAATGATCTCGCCTCTCGTGCACGTTGAATGATCTCGCCTCTCGTGCACGTTGAATGATCTCGCCTCTCGGCAGGTTGAATGATCTCGCCTCTCGGCAGGTTGAATGATCTCGCCTCTCGTGCAGGGGCTTGAGGAATGATCTCGCCTCTCGTGCAGGTTGAATGATCTCGCCTCTCGTGCAGGTTGAATGATCTCGCCTCGTGCACGGGTTGAATGATCTCGCCTCTCGTGCAGGTTGAATGATCTCGCCTCGTGCACGTTGAATGATCTCGCCTCTCGTGCACGTTGAATGATCTCGCCTCTCGTGCACGTTGAATGATCTCGCCTCTCGTGCACGTTGAATGATCTCGCCTCTCGTGCACGTTGAATGATCTCGCTCTCGTGCACGTTGAATGATCTCGCCTCGTGCACGTTGAATGATCTCGCTTCTCGTGCACGTTGAATGATCTCGCCTTCGTGCACGTTGAATGATCTCGCCTCTCGTGCACGTTGAATGATCTCGCCTCTCGTGCACGTTGACATGATCTCGCCTCGTGCAGGTTGAATAATCTCGCCTCTCGTGCACGTTGAATGATCTCGCCTCTCGGGCAGGTTGAATGATCTCGCCTCTCGTGCAGGTTGAATGATCTCGCCTCTCGTGCAGGTTGAATGATCTCGCCTCTCGTGCAGGTTGAATGATCTCGCCTCTCGTGCACGTTGAATGATCTCGCCTCGTGCACGTTGAATGATCTCGCCTCTCGTGCACGTTGAATGATCTCGCCTCGTGCAGGTTGAATGATCTCGCCTCTCGTGCACGTTGAATGATCTCGCCTCTCGTGCAGTTGAATGATCTCGCTCTCGTGCACGTTGAATGATCTCGCCTCTCGTGCACGTTGAATGATCTCGCCTCTCGTGCACGTTGAATGATCTCGCCTCTCGTGCACGTTGAATGATCTCGCCTCTCGTGCACGTTGAATGATCTCGCCTCTCGTGCAGGTTGAATGATCTCGCCTCTCGTGCACGTTGAATGATCTCGCCTCTCGTGCAGGTTGAATGATCTCGCCTCTCGTGCACGTTGAATGATCTCGCTCTCGTGCAGGTTGAATGATCTCGCCTCTCGTGCACGTTGAATGATCTCGCCTCTCGTGCACGTTGAATGATCTCGCCTCTCGTGCACGTTGAATGATCTCGCCTCTCGTGCAGGTTGAATGATCTCGCCTCTCGTGCACGTTGAATGATCTCGCCTCTCGTGCACGTTGAATGATCTCGCCTCTCGTGCACGTTGAATGATCTCGCCTCTCGTGCACGTTGAATGATCTCGCCTCTCGGCAGTTGAATGATCTCGCCTCTCGTGCACGTTGAATGATCTCGCCTCTCGTGCACGTTGAATGATCTCGCCTCTCGTGCACGTTGAATGATCTCGCCTCTCGTGCAGTTGAATGATCTCGCCTCTCGTGCACGTTGAATGATCTCGCCTCTCGTGCACGTTGAATGATCTCGCCTCTCGTGCAGGTTGAATGATCTCGCCTCTCGTGAACAGTTGAATGATCTCGCCTCGTGCAGTTGAATGATCTCGTCTCTGGGTTGAATGATCTTCGCCTCCTTGTGTCAGGTTTGAATGATTCTCTGTGCAGGTTGAATGTATTTATCTCATTGGACTGTAGTAGATTGTTGTTCCTCCACCCTTATGATCAGGTTTGCAATTGTACATGTATTGCTGTGTACCCCGGTTAAGTTGTGTAGTGTTATGGTTGAGCCTGTATGACTGTGTACCCCGGTTAAGTTGTGTAGTGTTATGGTTGAGCCTGTATGACTGTGTACCCCGGGTAAGTTGTGTAGTGTTATGGTTGAGCCTGTATGACTGTGTACCCGGTAGTTGATGTGTAGTGTTATGGTTGAGCCTGTATGACTGTGTACCCCGGGTAAGTTGTGTAGTGTTATGGTTGAGCCTGTATGACTGTGTACCCCGGGTAAGTTGTGTAGTGTTATGGTTGAGCCTCGTATGGCTGTAGGTACTCTGGTAAGTTGTGGGTGTGTGTAGTGTTATGGTTGAGCCTGTATGACTGTGTACCCGGTTGTTGTGTTAGTGTTATGGTTGAGCCTGTATGACTGTGTACCCCGGTTAAGTTGTGTAGTGTTATGGTTGAGCCTGTATGACTGTGTACCCCGGTTAAGTTGTGTAGTGTTATGGTTGAGCCTGTATGACTGTGTACCCGGGTAAGTTGTGTAGTGTTATGGTTGAGCCTGTATGGCTGTGTACCCCGGGTAAGTTGTGTAGTGTTATGGTTGAGCCTGTATGACTGTGTACCCCGGGTAAGTTGTGTAGTGTTATGGTTGAGCCTGTATGGCTGTGTACCCCGGGTAAGTTGTGGATGTGTGTAGTGTTATGGTTGAGCCTGTATGACTGTGTACCCCGGGTAAGTTGTGTAGTGTTATGGTTGAGCCTGTATGGCTGTGTACCCCGGGTAAGTTGTGTAGTGTTATGGTTGAGCCTGTATGGCTGTGTACCCCGGGTAAGTTGTGTAGTGTTATGGTTGAGCCTGTATGACTGTGTACCCCGGGTAAGTTGTGTAGTGTTATGGTTGAGCCTGTATGACTGTGTACCCCGGGTAAGTTGTGTAGTGTTATGGTTGAGCCTGTATGACTGTGTACCCCGGGTAATGTATGTGTTAGTGTTATGGTTGAGCCTGTATGGCTGTGTACCCCGGAGTGGATTGTGTAGTGTTATGGTTGAGCCTGTATGGCTGTGTACCCCGGGTAAGTTGTGGATGTGTTATGGTTGAGCCTGTATGACTGTGTACCCCGGGTAAGTTGTGGATGTGTGTAGTGTTATGGTTGAGCCTGTATGGTTGTGTACCCGGGTAAGTTGTGGATGTGTGTAGTGTTATGGTTGAGCCTGTATGGACTGTGTACCCCGGGTAAGTTGTGGATGTGTGTAGTGTTATGGTTGAGCCTGTATGGTTGTGTACCCCGGGTAAGTTGTGGATGTGTGTAGTGTTATGGTTGAGTCTGGTTTTAGTGAGAATAATGAAGGTTGAAGGAGCCTTTAGTGACTCTTGAGTGCAGCGGTGTCATCATAGTCTTTACTTAGGGATCTGATATTATGCTTCAATACTGAGATGTTTTAGGTGTTGAAGATAGTTTTGGTATGGTTTGACGTATTATGTTAGCAATCCTGGTCCCCAGTGAATCGATTATTTTAAATGTCAGAGAGGAAGTTCAACTCAGGATCAATGATTATATTCATAAATATATAATGTATAGTTATACAAATACATAATATATAATCTACAGATATACAAATACATAATATATAATGTACAGGTATACAAATACAAGTCAGATATGATAAGTTCGAGGCAGCAATATTAAACTAAGGTAATGATTCTACAATGTAATCCTGGTAAGCTAATACACTCTTATTTTTTTTGTAAATAATAAAGTAAAATATACTGAATGTGAGGTACAAACACCGAACAAAGTGATGAGTCTACATGACCTACCGTAATCATGTTTGTGTGTCAGTGTGCTCCAGATTCTGGCAAGGTGGGGTACCTAACTGCATTTGTACTAAATCGTCTTTGCCCAACACAGGACTCTCCTCATTTGTCTAGCAATAGATCGTGGTAGTTTACTAACAGTGGGCTTGTTCCCTTAACAATAAATCGTGGTAATTTATTAACAATGAGCTTGTTACCTTAACAATAGATCGTGGTAGTTTACATAACAGTAGCGTTACCTTAAATTTACCAAACAGTTTACAATATACTCTACCTAAAAAGGATCACATTAGTTCATCAAAGAAAGGTTCGTGCTGGATTACCTAACAGGATTATGGTAGTTTATTTAGGGTTCAAGAAAATACAGCATTTTGCTAAGTTATCTAAGAGATGTGCCAGTGTTACCTAACAAAGTGTTACCTAACAAAGTGTTACCTAACAACGAGACATGTTTGTGTACTACTTGTGCTCACAAGTACACGCATTTCAGGTGGTCAAATCAGTGAGTATTTGCTTCGTGGTATTACAATGTTTTGCTCTCTCCTACTTTATTCTTTTTATTTGACTTGTTTCACCTGGTCTTACCTTTCACTCTTTCAGTTTTCGTTGGTTTTTGACTGTTTTTCCCCTCTTCTACTCTCTCACTGTTTCTTATTTGTCTCCTTTCCCCCCTTTTCTGTTTTTTCGCTTCTCATCCCCTCTCCTTCCCATCTCCCCCCCCAATTTGTTTTTTGATGGCTCTTGTTTTTTCCCCTCTTTCCCGCCTCCCTATTCCATCTCCAGCTTGTCTCTTCCTCCATCACTTTTCCCGCCTCCTACCTTCCTCCGCCTCCTTCTACCCTTCCCCCCTCGTTCGTTTCTCCGTCTCCCTCTTTTTCTCCATACCTTCCCCTCCCTTTTCCCTAAACATTTTCCCCCAATACCTCTTTCCTATACACTATTTGTCCCCATACTTCCTCTTTCCTTATTCCCCATACTTCCTGGTCTTTCCTTCCTCCACGTCTGCCTCTGGTTATAGAACATGCTCTCGAGGGAGCCATAACGTCTGCCTCTGGTTATAGCACATGCTCTCGAGGGAGCCATAACGTCTGCCTCTGGTTATAGCACATGCTCTCGAGGGAGCCATAACGTCTGCCTCTGGTTATAGCACATGCCTCGAGGGAGCCATAACGTCTGCCTATGGTTATAGCACATGCTCTCGAGGGAGCCATAACGTCTGCCTCTGGTTATAGCACATGCTCTCGAGGGAGCCATAACGTCTGCCTCTGGTTATAGCACATGCTCTCGAGGGAGCCATAACGTCTGCCTATGGTTATAGCACATGCTCTCGAGGGAGCCATAACGTCTGCCTCTGGTTATAGCACATGCTCTCGAGGGAGCCATAACGTCTGCCTCTGGTTATAGCACATGCTCTCGAGGGAGCCATAACGTCTGCCTCTGGTTATAGCACATGCTCGAGGGAGCCATAACGTCTGCCTCTGGTTATAGCACATGCCTCGAGGGAGCCATAACGTCTGCCTCTGGTTATGGCACATGCCTCGAGGGAGCCATAACGTCTGCCTCTGGTTATAGCACATGCTCTCGAGGGAGCCATAACGTCTGCCTCTGGTTATAGCACATGCTCTGAGGGAGCCATAACGTCTGCCTCTGGTTATAGCACATGCTCTCGAGGGAGCCATAACGTCTGCCTCTGGTTATAGCACATGCCTCGAGGGAGCCATAACGTCTGCCTCTGGTTATAGCACATGCCTCGAGGGAGCCATAACGTCTGCCTCTGGTTATAGCACATGCCTCGAGGGAGCCATAACGTCTGCCTCTGGTTATAGCACATGCCTCGAGGGAGCCATAACGTCTGCCTCTG
Organism: Cherax destructor; assembly: GCA_009830355.1. NCBI lineage: Eukaryota > Metazoa > Arthropoda > Malacostraca > Decapoda > Parastacidae > Cherax > Cherax destructor. Next base: position 271,434 of record WNWK01001358.1, read on the forward strand.
GTTATAGCACATGCCTCGAGGGAGCCATAACGTCTGCCTCTGGTTATAGCACATGCCCTCGAGGGAGCCATAACGTCTGCCTCTGGTTATAGCACATGCTCTCGAGGGAGCCATAACGTCTGCCTCTGGTTATAGCACATGCTCTCGAGGGAGCCATAACGTCTGCCTCTGGTTATGGCACATGCTCTCGAGGGAGCCATAACGTCTGCCTCTGGTTATAGCACATGCTCTCGAGGGAGCCATAACGTCTGCCTCTGGTTATAGCACATGCTCTCGAGGGAGCCATAACGTCTGCCTCTGGTTATGGCACATGCTCTCGAGGGAGCCATAACGTCTGCCTCTGGTTATAGCACATGCTCTCGAGGGAGCCATAACGTCTGCCTCTGGTTATAGCACATGCTCTCGAGGGAGCCATAACGTCTGCCTCTGGTTATAGCACATGCTCTCGAGGGAGCCATAACGTCTGGGTATTGCGACGTAACCTTGATGAAACTCTTCTGTATTATTCGCTTCGCCTTTTGTACCGGCTGTTTCTGTTGTCCTTGACAGTCGGGGCTTATTTGTTTCTTCGTCCTTGCTCTTCCTCGTATTTCATACGACGCTAGTGGCTTCCTGGTACAATGATTGGTGTGTGTGTGTTTTCGTGCGCTGTCTTGGGACCTCATCCAGATATCACTTTCCTGACATCATACACCATCCGTGACCTCATTAAACCCACTTTAGGCAGATCCGCCGTGACATCAACTCTTCGTCTTCACTATCCTTTGCGTAGGATGTCATAAGTATTACATGTGAAACATGATGATATATCCACATGATGTAAAACTGATGAGATGAATAAGACCAGGACAAAGATAAAGACCTTAGCAGGCTGTAGATGTGGTCAAACAAGTGCTTTCTGCAGTTCACTCCAGACAAATGCCAGGTCACGCGATTAAAAGGCGAGGATAAACCAGACACAGAGATATAAAATTAGCAAACCTAAGACCAGCTTTAAGGAAATTTATCAAAGAATACTTTGGAAATTTATACACTACGTATGTTTGTGGCCAATTATTGAGTACACGGCCCCAATATAGAGCCACACCACCAGGTAAAACAGGTTGTATCCGGGCTAAGGTTACTGAGGAAAATGCACTGTGAGTAGAGGCTGAAGGAACTGAGCTTGCCGACCTTGGCGGAGAGAACTACTTGCGGAGACATGATTACAACATACAAAATCTTACGAGTAATTGAAAAGTCAGAAATGGACAAACTGACCACACGTGAGCCATAGGGACGAAAGGAAGTATATTTTGTTTTAATCTCAAGGTAGTTGAAAAGTGGAGTGATTTGATGAGGAAGTGATCTACTAGGAGTGTGTTGCGAGGGTCAACGCCCCGCTACCAGGTCACAGGTCAGGCCTCCTGGTGGATGACCTTATCAACCATTCTGTTGGTGCTAGTTGCACTTAGTTCAGCATGTGTGCACCATAGTCCGGTTGACTGGGAACCAACTTGATGAACATACCCGGTAATCTAGAAGACAACCAGGGGTATGTTGTAATCACCCTTATGGTGGAGGCCCAAGAGGCCAGTAATCAGCAATGTTGATCAGAGCAGTGTGGGAGGCATGGGCAGGAAAGAAAGTCTTCACCCCCGTAAACACAACTCTCAGTACCACTAAAGCATGTGGTACCCAACGCTTTAGTAAGACTGCTTCTGTTCACTGAGGTATATAGTGCTGACGCTATCCTATGTTTGGCGACATGCCTAACCCTACAGTTCTAGTTTAATCACGGACTTAGTGTATAATATTTCATCTCGTGTTTAGTGTAAATTTTTATATATCCTCCCAATACTTCGTGTCTAGTCACTTTTAACGTGTTTTTACCTTACATTTCCAAGAGCATTCCTTTCAAGAAGCTTCTTATCCCATCATTGTCTTAACAGATGGAGGGTTCGAACTCATGGTAAGCCATTCCTAAAACTAGCAGGTAATTTTTTTTTACAGTCGTGTTAATATTATTGTTATTATTATCATTATATTCTTCTTTCATATTAAATTTTGCTGTGTTGTCCTTGGAGTCGTCTCTGGAGCCTCGCTTCCAGCAGCAATTATTCAGAGTTCCGCATGACCACTGCTACGGATGGTGTTCTACAGTTAATTTACTTGATTTATTTAGGTAAAGACCAGGTCTTGCAGGCTCATCAACTCTAATGTAGCTTACTTGAATTACTGGCTCGTGAAGTTATTCATTGCCGCCTGTTTTAGCGTGTGCTCTTTCAGTCACCTCATCTGTCGCCTCTTGCTCAGTATTATCTATAATGATTTTATCTTTGGTTTAATTTATTGTATTTTATTCTCTATGACAGATGTGCAACAATTGTATATACTGTCGAAACGTTTCGTCTATACACTAGGCTTCAGTCGCTTACAGTAGAGACAACAGACGTAGTGGAGAGGTAAAGATGAAGTGAATGAATGGTTCAGAGAACCGACGAGTTGGTAAATTAGAACATATGCACTTCGGGTATCTTTATAAAGATACCCAAGTGTTGCATATGTGTCTAATTACCAGGTAAAGATGAAGTTATCAGTCCATCAGTCTTGAAGAGGCTGAGGGTCTGACCACCTCAAAACTACTACAAGGTTGATGGAATGATCACATCATATTTACCTCTCACTGCTTCTGCTGTCTCTTCTGTATTTGATTGAAGAAGCCTACTGTGTAGGCGAAACGGTTTGACAAAAAGCTGCTTAATTGTTGCTATATGTCTTACGCTCCTCATTCGTACCCCGCGTTTTCTTCCTCCTGCTTATTTCCCTCTTCCTCCATAACTTTTTTCCACGTCCTTCATCACACCTCCTTTGGTAAATCAAGTGTTAATTGTTAAAAATGTCTAAATTGTTATAACAGTGTTTAAGTAGCATTATATATGTGGTGTAGCATAACTATGAATGTTTGTTGTGTTGATGCGAGGTTAGCTTGATACTGGTGTTGCCAGCACACGGAGTTACTCTTCTTGGGCTGTTCTAAGATAACCCGTTCAGTGGTGGCGCCACTATGAGAGTGGCATAAAGCAACCTCTGGGATGCAGTGCTGGAGATAATGGTGTCTAAAAGCATTTATGCAAAGGTGAGGTAGTGGTTGGCTTTATGGGTTGCCACGGCACCAGTGACCTCATTCTTGCCTGTCCTGAGTTCAGTAGTCTTTGTGAGTAGTCTCTGATGACTAGCTCAGTAGTTACACGAAAGCGTGGCGTGCTGGAGTTGGGGATACAATCCACTTAAAAATCAGCGGATTACATTGTCTCCTTTTTCTATACACCTCTCTGTGTATTTTTCAACAAAGGGGCGGTATTAAATTTTATATCATAACGGGGGGGGCCTGACATGGTTAGGTCAAGTATCGTTCAATATTTTAAGAGAAAAGAGTTGCGTTAGTGGTGTTCCCTTAGTGGAAGCACCAGACATAACCTCACCTCACCACACACACCTTCTGATAAATATGTGACGTGAAGCAGAGGCGCATTAGGCACACTAAGGAGCCAAGATTATCAAGAACCTCTCCCTCAGTGCAAATACCAAGGGGCATCTCTCTTAGAGGAAATAGACAAACTTGTTCCAACTGTTTCTGATCATTCGCACTATGGTGTTTGTTTATGACTGCAGACTGCAAGCACTAACGGTTTAACTGGCCCAACCGTCAGTCAGAAAGACTGGTCTTAGACCGATCCTCGGGAGCGATGGTTCCCAGAATCATGTTCCACTCACTAGGAGTTTTCGCGAAGGTTTGACAAAGCTCCTGGTGAGCGAATGTAACCTACAATAAAGTATCCAAAACGCTGCACACGTTCATTTACCAATTATTATCTGTGTTTCGACACATAAGAACATAAGAACATAAGGAGGAACACTGCAGCAGGCCTGTTGGCCCATTCTAGGCAGGTCCTTCACATTCCATCCCACCAACAGAATATTTGTTCAACCTAATTTTCAATGCTACCCAAAATAAGCTTTGATAATTTTATTTACTCATGTGCAATTCCCACTCAAATCCAACCCCTTTCACTCATGAATTTATCCAACCTAAATTTAAAACTGCCCAAGGTCTAGCTTCAATAACCCTACTAGGCAGACTGTTCCACTCATCAACTACCCTATTTCCAAACCAATACTTTCCTATATCCTTTCTAAATCTAAACTTATCTAACTTGAATCCATTATTGCGGGTTTCTCTTGGAGAGATACCTCAAGACCTTATTTATATCCCTTTGTTAATACTCCATTTTCCACTTGTATACCTCGATCATGTCTCCCTCATTCTACGTCTTACAAGTGAATGTAATTTAAGGGTCTTACCCTTTATCGGAAGTTTTCATGCATTCCATAAATATTATTTATGGAAACTGTGTCTGCTCGTGTGGCAACACACGGGAATAATTGTTCAGAATGGAATTAATATTTTGTTATTTAAATGTAATCTGTCGTGATTTAAAATGAACCTGTCATTACACCTTTATTGTATGTGAATATAAGGGCGAGACTTGGTTTAGGTATTTAAAGTGCCTCTCTCCTGTGCCGGTTACATAAGAACATAAGAAAGGAGGAACACTGCAGCAGGCTCTGTTGGCCCATACCAGACAGGTCCTTCACAACGTCCCACTAACAGAATATTGCTCAACCCAATCTTCATGCTGACCCAAGAAATAAGCTTGACAATTCTACCCACTCATGCGCGAGTCCCACTCAAATCCAACCCCTCACTCATGAATTTATCCAACCTAAATTCTGAAACTACCCAAGGTCCTAGCTTCAAAACCCCTTACTAGGCAGACTGTTCCACTCATCAACCCTAGAGCCATGGTTCCCCAAAAGGGAAAGGGCAGAGAGTGGGGGAAATTCCAATGGGGACTTAAAAAGGGGGCCAAAGGGTTTTGGGTTTTGGGCCCATTGTTGTTATAATTTTTAAAAATCCTTTGACGAGGAAATTTCTAGATATGAGCAAATTGCTGATGATCACGAAGATAGGTAGGATAATCGTTTCCCAGACGTAGATGTCAGTAAACAAGGGAATTTAGAAAAACCCTAAACCCTGGTCAGAAAGGGGCAGATGAGAAAGTAGATTGGAAAGTGGGGGCAAAACCCCCAAGCACTTAAAAGGTTAAATAATAGAATTTTAGCCATGTTCCCAAAAAGGATTTTTGGGGTGAGGGCAGAACCCTTTAAAACCCAAAACAGAAAGCCTGCAAAATAAAGGCAAATAGATTACTGGGTTTTATTCGGGTGTTAGCAACAGGGGTAGAGGTTATATTACAGTTTTTATACATCATTAGAAAGGGCCCTCACCTAGATTACGAGCTCAGTTCTGGTCTCCATTTTTAAAATGGACATAAATTCGTTAGAAAACATTCAGCGTAGAATGACAAAATTAATAATACATTAGAAATCTTCCTTTACGAAGAAAGATTGAAGACCCTTAAATTACTTCACTTTTTAAGACGTAGAATGAGGGGAGACATGACGAGGTATACAAGTGGAAAATTTTTAACAAAGGAGATATAAATAAGGTCTTGAGGGTTTTCCTCTCCAAGAGAGAACCCGCAAAATGGATTCAAGTTAGATAAGTTTAGATTTAGAAAGGATAAGGAAAGTTTTGGGTTTTGGGAAAATAGGGGGGATGAGTGGCCCGTTTGAATAGGGTTATTGAAGCAAGGACCTTGGGTAGTTTTAAATTTAGGTTGGAAAAACCCATGAGTAAAAGGGGGTTGGGATTTGAGTGGGAATTGCACATGAGTAAATAAAATTATAAAAACTTACTTGGGTAGATAAAAATTAGGTTGAACAAATATTCTGTTAGTGGGATGGAATGAAGGACCTGCCTAGAATGGGCCAACAGGCCTGCTGCAGTGTTCCTTTTCTTATGTTCTTATGTTCTTATCCCCGGAAAATTCATTTTCCATTTGTTTTCCTTTTCATCCTCTCTGTTCACGTTTCATGAATGTAATTTTGGGGTCTTCAATCTTTCTTCGTAAGGAAGATTAATGTTATGTATTACATTGTCTTTATTGAATGTTTTCACCAATTGTCCATTCTGGTAATAGGGAAACCAGAACTGAGCTGTGTAATCTAGGGGAGGCCTTACTAATGATGATGCTGTAATATAACCCCGGGCCCCTTGTTGCTAACACTTCTTGATATAAATCCCAGAATCTATTTGCCTTATTACGTACGCTTAGGCATTGCTGTCTTGGTTTAAGGTTGCTGTTTACCATCACCCCAAGTCCCCCAATCTGTATGGCAAAAGCCCCTACGTTATTTAACTTATAAGTGTTCTATGGACACTCCCGAGCTTCAGAACCTTGGATTTTTTTCATTGAACTGCATCTGCCACTTTTTCTGGGCCACGAATTAAGTTTGTCTAAATCTTCCTGAAGTTCTATGACATCTATGTTTGGGAAACAAATCCCACCTATCTTCGTGTCAGTCGCGAATTCTTGCTCATCACTAGTAATTTCCCCCAAAAAGGTCATTGATATATATTATAAATAACAATGGGCCTAAGACTGATCCCTGTGGAACACCACTTGTTACAAGTCCCCATTCGGGGTTTAACCATTTATGCACACTCTCTGCTTCCTATTGGTGAGCCATGACCGATCCATGACAGCACTTTTCCCCCCAAAGCCATGAGCTGCCACTTTCTTTAACACTTTGTGCGGTATCTATCAAAAGCCTTACAGTCTAAATAAACAAAAGAATTCCCCTTTTTCGTGATCAACAGCCTCAAAAACTCTTTACTGAAGAAGGAAAATTAGATAAAAAAGGCCTTTTAAAAAAAATGCTTGTATTTATTTAAACAAATTATTTATCCCGATTTTCTAATTTAAAATCATTAATTTACTTAGTAATTTGCCCAATTGAGGTTTAGGCTTATTAAGGGTAGTTTGACGGTAAAGACTTGTCCCCTGCTTTAAAATAGGAATTACATTAGCCATCTTCCACATATCAGACACCACCTGTTTGAAGAGATAAATTAAAAATGTTAGATATTGGTTCAAGATTCCTTTGCATTCCTTAAGAACCCTTGCAAAAAGCTTCAGGGGCCCGTCGATTTATTTTGAGCCCGTCGGTCCAGTTTTCCCTAATCATTTTTACTAGTGACTGTGATATTACATAATTTATCTTCTTCTGGGCCTCTGTTAATTAATTACTGGGATATTATTAATGTTTTTTCCTGTGTGAAACCGAGAGAAAATAATTATTAAAAATAGCGCACAAACGTTTTCCTTGTCAGTAAGATGCCCAAAGTTATTTTTAAGGGGACCTATCTTATCCCTAACTTTGTTCTATAAACCTTTTGGGAAAAAATTTGGGGTTTGTTTTTAAACCCTAGCAACTTTAATTTCATAGTCCCGTTTAGCTTTTTTATTCCTTTTTAAAGTCCCTCTTAATGTTGGGGATACTGATTTATAAGATGATCCTCACCCTTTTTTGCGCCTATAAATTTTTCTTCCCTTTAAAAAATATTTGAGCCTATTATTCATCCATTTTGGGTCATTTTCACTTGATCTAATTTCTTTATACGGGGGTAAATGTTCCCTTTGCAGCCTGTATAGTGTTAAGAAACTGTCATATTGATACCCTCTTCACCCCAGTCCACAGTTGATAAGTGTTCTCTAAGTCCATTATAATCTGTTTTGGGAAAAGGGACCATTTTTTGAATTATCCCTACTATCATACATCCATTAAAGCAAAGGAAATTGACTTGTGGTCGCTTAAAGAGCCCCTTTCGACTTTAAAAATTTATTAACGGGGTTTCCTTTCAAACCAGTTCAAAAAGAATCGCACCCCAAAGTTATGCAACCCGGGAAAGAAACCCCAATCAACTAAATAAATTAAGTCCCAGAAACCTTAGGGTTTTTGGGGGCCCAACTTTCCTGAGCCCCTTTTTCCTGGGGGCTAAATAGAAAGATAATCAACCCCCTGAAAATTTTTTAAAAAAGACAAACCAATCAGCCCTTTCAAAGTTTTTTTCAACAAAAATACACAAAGGGGCCAAATTTCCAAATTTTTGTCAGGAAAAATTTTAAAAAACCCTTTGCTTCCCAGGCTGAAGTTTTTTATTTACCATGCTGGGTTAAATTGAAAAAATATAATTAGTATTTTAAAAACCCAACCCCATTTAAAAGGGGAAAAACCTTTTGGGAAAAATTATTTAGAGACCTCCTTTCTTTTTTTACCCTTCCTCCATCTCTTTTTTTCCCAAATTATCCCCTTTACTGTCCTTGTCATCTATGTCTAGCTTTCCACTATCCACCTTATTCTGCCTATTACTAGTTCTCCTACAACTTATAATATTACTACACTGGGACTTTCTGTTTTCCCAAAACCCCCATACCACTAACTATTTCTAGTTTAAAGCCCTAACAGCTCCCTCCACTGCAGTTGCCAGTGCCCCCACCCCAGACCTGATAAGGAACCCCATCCCTGGCATACATGTCATTTCTGCCATAGAAGAGGTCCCAGTTGTAAAGAATGTTACTGAATTTTCACAGTATTTGTCCAGCCAGAATTGGACACCACGGGGCCCGGGACAGCTATTCATTTCAACCCCCTCCCCTTTGGCAAAATACCACATATGACAGGGTTCCCACCCTTCTTCCTAATTATGTCTATTGCTGACCTAAACCTGCTAGTCAGGTCCTCACTCCTACGTCTGCCAACATCGTTGCCTCCAGCACTGAGACAGATAATAAGGATTGCTCCCATTACTCTCTCATGTGTCGTCAGACGGCTAACAATATCCTCCATCCCAGCCCCAGGAAAGCAAACCCTCTGTCTCTACTCCTATCAATCAAACAGAAAAGCCTCTATCCATGTATCTAACCTGACTGTCCCCAACAACAACAATAGCTTTACCTTCCTTGTGCTTTCGTCGTGACGCTTCCTCAGAAGTCGACTCACATTCATCGGGTAGCACGGAGAATGGGTTCGATGTTTCACAACATTCTCCTGGGCCTCGTTGTTTCTACCTCTCCACCCGTCCTCTTGAGCCTTAACTTTGTCCCATGCGTTTTAGCCACTGTCCAGGTTCCTTTTTGGCTTGAGGATTCTCAACAGGAGGATTACTACGAATCCCTTGTTTTCCTCAGTCAGCGTTTTATCTCGCTTAGCTACCTCAGTTCTTCCTTCAGCTGCTGGTAGAGAAACCAAGAGAGGACATCTTCAGATTGACAGAGAGCACACAAGACACTTTTTTGTGTACTTTGTCGTTCTGTTTAGTTTTTTTTATTCAGGTGTGCATCTTAAGTTGGTGTCCTTTAGGGAAATTTTTACTGTGAGTGTTATTGTTGGGGATTTGTACTGTGAGTGTTATTGTTGGTAACCTTTTACTGTGAGTGTTATTGTTGGTAACCTGACTGTGAGTGTTATTGTTTGGGAACCTGCACTGTGAGTGTTATTGTTGGTAACCTGCACTGTGAGTGTTATTGTTGGTAACATGTACTGTGAGTGTTATTGTTGGTAACCTGTAAAAGAGTGTTATTGTAACCTGTACTGTGAGTGTTATTGTTTAACATGTACTGGAGTGTTATTGTTTAACCCTTTAAAAAGTGAGTGTTATTGTTGGTAACCCAAATGTGAGTGTTATTGTTGGTAACCTGTACTGTGAGTGTTATTGTTGGTGATTTGTTACTGTGAGTGTTATTGTTGGTAACCTGTACTGTGAGTGTTATTGTTGGTAACCTGTACTGTGAGTGTTATTGTTGGTAACATGTACTGTGAGTGTTATTGTTGGTAACCTGTACTGTGAGTGTTATTGTTGGTAACCTGTACTGTGAGTGTTATTGTTTGGGAACCCGTACTGTGAGTGTTATTGTTGGTAACCTGTACTGTGAAATGTTATTGTTGGTAACCCGTAATGTGAGTGTTTTTTTGGAACCTGTACTGTGAGTGTATTGTTGGTAACATGTACCGGGGTGTTTTTGTTGGTAACCTGTACTGTGAGTGTTATTGTTGGTAACCTGTACTGTGAGTGCTATTGTTGGTGATTTGTACTGTGAGTGTTATTGTTGGTAACCTGTACTGTGAGTGTTATTGTTGGTAACCCGTACTGTGAGTGTTCTTGCTGGTGATTTTTACTGTGAGTGTTATTGTTGGTAACATTTCTGTGAGTGTTATTGTTGGTAACATGTACTGTGAGTGTTATTGTTGGTAACCTGTCTGTGAGTGTTATTGTTGGAAAATGTACCGTGAATCATTTTGGTAACCTGTACTGTGAGTGTTATTGTTTGGGAACCCGTACTGTGAGTGTTATTGTTGGTGACGGTAGTGTTTTTGTTGGTAACCTGTACTGTGAGTGTTATTGTTGGTAACCTGCACTTTGAGTGTTTTGTTGGTGATTTGACTGTGAGTGCTATTGCTTTGGGAACCTGTACCGTGAGGTTATTGTTGGTAACCTGCACTGTGAGTGTTATTGTGTTGGAACCCGTACTGTGAGTGTTATTGTTGGTAACCTGCACCGTGAGTGTTATTGTTGGGATTTGTACTGTGAGTGTTATTGTTGGTAACCTGCACTGTGAGTGTTATTGTTGGTGATTTGTACTTGGGGTGTTATTGTTGGTAACCCCGCACTGTGAGTGTTATTGTTGGTAACCTGCCCCGTGAGTGTTATTGTTGGTAACCTGCACTGTGAGTGTTATTGTTGGTAACCTGCCCCGTGAGTGTTATTGTTGGTAACCTGCACTGTGAGTGTTATTGTTGGTAACCTGCACTGTGAGTGTATTGTTGGTAACCTGTACTGTGAGTGTTATTGTTGGTAACCCTGCCTGGAGTGTTATTGTTGGTAACCTGTACTGTGAGTGTTATTGTTGGTAACCTGCACTGTGAGTGTTATTGTTGGTAACCTGCACTGTGAGTGTTATTGTTGGTAACCTGCACTGTGAGTGTTATAGTTGGAAACCCTGCACTGGAGTGTTATTGTTGGTAACCATGTGAGTGATTGTTGGTAACCTCACTGTGAGTGTTATTTTTGGTAACCTGCACTGTGAGTGTTATTGTTGGTAACCTGCACTGTGAGTGTTATTGTTGGTAACCGCACTGTGAGTGTTTTGTTGGAAACCCCTGCACTGTGAGTGTATTGTTGGTAACCTGTACTGTGAGTGTTATAGTTGGTAACCTGCACTGTGAGTGTTATTGTTGGTAACCTGCACTGTGAGTGTTATTGTTGGTAACCTCACTGTGAGTGTTATTGTTGGTAACCCACTGTGAGTGTTATTGTTGGTAACCTGTACTGTGAGTGTTATTGTTGGTAACCTGCACTGTGAGTGTTATTGTTGGTAACTTTACTGTGAGTTTATTGTTGGTAACCTGTACTGAGTGTTATTGTTGGAAACCCCATGTGAGTGTTATTGTTGGAACCTGCACTGTGAGTGTTATTGTTGGTAACTTTCCCGGAGTGTTATTGTTGGTAACCTGTACTGGGAGTGTTATTGTTGGTAACTTGTAAGTAGTGTTATTGTTGGTAACCTGTCCCTTGAAAATAAGCTTCTTTGTTCTTCGAAATATTACATTATTTCTATAATTAAAACATTTGAAAATTATATTAAAACCTCTATAAAATTAGGTACTTTTATAAATTAATGTTTTTAACGCCCTCCCCCATTTTTTATTTATTTTAGCTGTAAAGTCGAAATGTTTTAAAATGCTATTAGTGGGGTTTTTTGGTTTAGTTGTGATTATAATAGTAGAAAGTACTACAAAAACGCAAACAATTCTGAAATATCAAATTTTTTTCGCTTCCTTGTGGAAACTTTCTGCCGTTGATACTTTACTGACATCTTGGTCAGTACCTCAACAAACTGGAGCTACTAGCTGCACCCTTGAAGGATTGCTGTGCCTTTATTCAAGGAACTGAGCTGGCCCCCTTTTTGTTTTTGGAGCTAATCTGGTTACCTCCCAACCCAGGCATTGCATGACCCTTATTTGTTTATTTCCTCCCTTAATGTAATAAGAGGTGCATTATACCGTGTAAGACACAACCAGCTGACGTTGAGTCAGAGGAATGAGTTGCCAGCATTTTGTGAACACCGTTAATTATGAGCTGCTTCGGTAAGTTAGCCTTTTATTATGGATCCATAAAATACAAACATGTTCATGAATAAAATTCATGTATAACACGTGAGTGTAATGGTGCCAAAATGTTTCGCCTGCACAAAAGCTTTTCAGTCGAATACAGCCTAATATAACCCTGGAGACAGTAGTAGTTTTGACTGATCAGTCTGTCAGCCGTGGTAGGTGGCCACTTCAAAAAGCCTAAAGCGTAGGCCTGCAGCCAAACCTTATGGTAGAGCAAAAGTGAAGTAAAGCAGCTGGAGGAGCGTCACAGGTGAGCGGGGTTGAGGGCTCACCGCCAAATAACTGTTCTAGTGTTATATTCGCCTATATTCTACCGGGAAATTTGTTGTGTAGGCTAAACGTTTGGCAATAAGATAAATTTGCTCATGTCTTATTCATCAAGTTAGTCTTTTGTGTGTGGATAAGGACGAAGATGGCGTGTCGAAAAGTGAGTCACATCCCCAGAGCCATTGTCAATGAGACCCGATAATGGGGAATAGTTCGGCGACTGTATGTGGACTGTTTCCTTGGTTATATAGAGTGAAGCAAGTTGTGGGCTAATTGTTGATTTTGGGTGGCCAGTGGCTGGAGAGTTGAACAGTGCTGAACACTGGCTGATAGTGCTGAGCAGTGAAGGTAGGCGGGGGGCTGTGTTGGGGTCACACAGTATTCACCTTTAGTGGGGGGCTACACTTGTGGGCCCTAAGTGAAAAAAAGCCCCTTTTCTCCGTTTAATACAACCTTACTTTTGGATGTTTGTTGCTTCCTTTGTGGGGGAAAATCACTGTGTGTGAATTGACCTGATGTTTATGGCAAGTAGAACAATCTATAGGTAATCGGAGGAAATGTAAAGTGAGGGGTGTGGGTCGAGGTTGTGAGTGGGGGGAAACCCCCCAGCTCCAACCGAGCTACACCCAGCCTTGATGGCAAAACAGCGACGAAAAATAGGTAGCAGACGTGCCCACCCTTTATATACAACAAACACAAATCGTCGAGACTTCACTGAAGCAACAAAATCCTGGTCTACCTCAGCCACTACTTGTGTACACAAGAACCACAAGTCACTGACTCACCGAAGAGTTCAGCACTAGATTTATTTGTCTTCACTTGATTTTTGGGGAAGGAGGAATTAGTTGCTTGCAACATTTGCTGTCAAAAAAGGAGTTTGGCAGCTTAATAGCTCGCCCTCCCCCTTTTCTTCCCCTTTTTTTATTCCGCTCGGGAAGGGAATCTTTGTCAAGTCCGGTGTTGAGGGGTCAGAGGGTCAACTGGCTCTTGAGGGGTTATTGAGGTTTGTAGTGTGATTTGATTGCCTGGGATCCCTCAGAAGCATCAGAGGGCCATTTTCGCTCACTACGCCCGGGGGAATCCAATCTGGCGCTCCTTCTCACCTCCAACCTGGGTAAACACGCCAGAAAGTTTGTTTTTGGAATTGAAACCCCCGGGTTTAAAAAACGGGTCGACCCCGGGTTTTTTCAGGTGTTTTTGAAGAACGCGAGTTTTTTTGGGGAAATTGGTGAAAATCAGCCCCAAAACTCTTGAATTAAAGCTGGGGCGAGATTTGTGCATCCCTAGACGTGCAAGAGTTGAGAGGAAAAATGACTACCCTGGTAGAATCGAATAGGGGGGGCCCCAAACCCCCCCTAGGTAGCAGCAGGGAGAACGAGGGTGGAGGTGTTGCCCCGTCCTTCCGTCATCGGGGCTCAAGACGGGGAAAAAATTTCGTCAACGTGGGTGACGGGTTTTTTCAGGTGAGATACTACATTTAAAATCTTGACTCTTCTTCTCTCCCACTTGAAGGGGGTTTTTCATCATAGGCTTGAAGGAAAAATTTGTTACTTTATGAATAAAAGACATGTTGTAGAGAAAAGTTTTTTTTAGGAAACCCTTTTTTATTGGGCTTGACGCAGAGAGCGATTTTGTCCAAAAAAAATTATCTCGAATTTTTTTTTTCCCGCCCCAATGTCGCCTCTACCAAGTAACAAAGTGTTTTTTGTCGTACCCTTTAGTAGTTTTGATGTTGGGAAATGTGATTTTGTGAGTTAGAAAGGGGAATAACTTTTAAAATTTTATATAAAAATTTTTGAAATTGAATATTTCTGCATTAGGACCATAACTAACATACATTAGAGGATGAAGTAAGTCCTGAGAACGTAATTATGTAATCTCTTTCCAAAAAAAACGTCCCTTTTTATGTAGTTTTTTGGGGAGTGGTTTTTTGTCTGGCGCTCTCCCCGGCAACATTTGGGGAGTCAGGATGGAAGGAAGGGAAAAAGAAAAGGGGTTCAGATAAATCCATTCAGAGTAATGACTTTTTGGGATGGATATGTGGGTCGGCGGACCAGCAGCAGCAACAGCCTGGTTGACCTAGCAAGCACCAGATGAGCCTAACCTAGGGCCCGGGGCCCCGGGGGGAAAAAAAACCCCCCAAAACCCTCATCAAAAGTGTATATATAAAAGGTAATAGGGGGTTGTTCATTTTTGGGGAGTATTTTTTGTTTAGTGAATGACTGTACTGAAAACCTTGACTCAATGTCACTCTAGATATTTAAAGAAAATTTTCAAGTTGAAGACATTCAAGATTGGTTTTTTTTTTTTTTTTTAATTATTGTTTTTTCTTTAAAAAACTCATCACGAGTCTTTGTACGTGTTGCCCGTTTTTTGGGTTTACATTGTTATTGTCTTTGCTTTTTTGGGCTGATTAGTTGTGGAATGAGTTCATTGGTATCTTTGTCACTAGGGAAATATTCTTTTTTTTCCCCTTTATCGATTACTACTTAATTATTTGATAGGGGGAAAAATTTTAATAATAATAATTTATTGTAAAAAAAATTTTTAATAATTTGGGGAAAAAAAATTTTAAAAAAGTGCTATTTATATTTTTATAAAGGTTGGTTTTTGGGGAAAAAATTTTTTTATAAACCTGATCTGTTTTTTTCTTTTTCGAAAACAATCTGTTTTGTTGTAAAGCAGTGTCCTGGTCATTTCCCCAGCAGTGTCCTGGTCATCCTGCAGCAGTGTCCTGGTCATCCTGCAGCAGTGTCCTGGTCATCCTGCAGCAGTGTCCTGGTCATCCTGCAGCAGTGTCCTGGTCTTTCCGCAGCATGTCCCCCTCATCCTGCAGCAGTGTCCCGGGCATCCCAGCAGTGTCCTGGTCATCCTGCACAGTGTCCCGGGGGTTCCCCCATACACTCTCCTTCCCAGAAAATGTCCTGGTCTTCCTACAAAATCTCCCTTTTCCCCCCCGCAGTTTCTGTCTTCCCCCCCCTACACTTCCTCTGCAGCAGTGTCCTGTCTTCCTACATACACTTCCTCTGCACAGTGTTCTAGTCTTCCCTACACCTTTTCCCCTGCAGCAGTGTTTTGTCTTCCTACATAAATTTCCCCTGCAGCAGTGTTTTAGTCTTCCCATACACTGTCCCCACAGTGTCCCCCTCTTCCTACATACACGTCCTTTTCCCCCCCCCGCAGTGTCCTAGTCTTCCCCCATACACTGTCCTAACTGCAGCGTGTTTGTCTTCCACATACATTCCCAACTGGGGGGGGTTCTGTTTTTCCCCAACACTGTCCCCAAATGGGAGTGTTCTGTCTTCCTACATACACTGTCCTAACTGCAGCAGTGTTCCCGTCTTCCACATACACCCTCCCAACTGGGGGGGGTCCTAGGCTTCCACATACACTGTCCCAACTGCAGCAGTGTCCTGTCTTCCCACAAAAATGTCCCAAAACCGCAGTGTCCTAGTCTTCCCCCATACACTGTCCCTTCGGTGTCCTAGTTTCCCACATACACTGCCCCCAAATGCAGCAGTGTCCTAGTCTTCCCTACACTGTTCTTCCCCAAAATGTCCCAGTCTTCCCACATACACTGTCCCAACGCAGCAGTGTCCTAGTCTTCCACATACACTGTCCTAACTGCAGCAGTGTTTTAGTCTTCCTACATACACTGTCCTAACTGCAGCAGTGTCCTATCTTCCTACATAAAATTCCCTTCTGCAGCTTTTTCCCCTGTTTTCCCCACATACACTGTCCTAACTGCAGCAGTGTCCTCCCTTCCTAAACACTGTCCTAACTGCAGCAGTGTTCTGTTTTCCCCTACATACACTGTCCTAACTGCAGCAGTTTTCTATTTTTCCCCAAAAACACTGTCCTAACTGCAGCAGTGTCCCGTCTTCCTACATACACTGCCCTAACTGCACAGTGCCCTAGTTTTCCCCAAAACACTGCCCTAACTGCAGCAGTGCCCTAGTCTTCCAATACACGTCCTAACTGCAGCAGTGTCCTAGTCTTCCAATACACTGTCCTAACTCAGCAGTTCTAAGTCTTCCTACATACACTGCCCAAACGGCAGCAGTGTCCTGTCTTCCTACATACACTGTCCTAACTGCAGCAGTTTTCAGTTTTCCCCTACATACACTGTCCTAACCGCAGCAGTGTCCTGTCTTCCTACATACACTGTTTTCCGGGGGGGTGTCCTAGTCTTCCTACATACACTGTTTTTTTCCTGCAGCAGTGCCCCAGTCCCCCACCCCTGTTTTCTGCGCAGTTTTCTTCTTCCAAAAACCCCGCCCTAACTGCAAAAAGTCCTAGTTTTCCTACATACACCCCTTCATCTAGGTTCGTATTCATTTTTTTCCCTTTTTATATAATTTGCAATGATATACGTAAAATTTTTTAAAAGTAAAATATATAAAAACCCAGTAAGGATCCTGGTACTGTTTAAATACTTCCTCACGCATAGTCGCCTATTTTTTTATTTTTCTTAGATATTCTTTGATCAACTTCAGTGTTTTTTCCTTTTTTACTAATGCTCGATATTCTTTTTTGAGGGGGGGTTCTAGTTATTTTTGTGTATTTCATAGCAGATTCCGGGGATCACCCCCCCCGCAGCCCAGTTCTAGACCAGGCGTTCCAGTTATGGTGGATTTTTTTATAGAAAAAATTTTGGGGGGGCTCCCCGCCCGGGGGAAAAGTCACACTGCAAACCCTCATTTTTCCCCCTCCCCACACACTCTGGCCACAACCTTATTAATATTGGGGCGAGTTTGGATAAACATGAAGACAAACGGTGACTCCGAGATAATCATGATTCAAGTAAACATTTTTTACCGTCGGGCTAGGGACTTATTCTTCTGTATTTAGCACCTCGGTACTTATCAGAAAACGGAAATTCCTCCAAAATTACCAACGCACTACCAAATGCCCAAAGGGTAAATAACTAAATATGAAAAAATGTAATAATAAGTACACTAAGAGATATGAAAAAAGGGGTTAAGATTTAGTTTCCAAGTCTTAATCATTTTGGGTTCACACCTAGCACCCAAAGTTCAATGATCAGGTTATCGGCCCGGGGGGTTTTTTCGGGACCAGGCCGGGGGGAGTGTTCCAAAAAAACAACCCGGGGGGTTTAAAGGTAAAAGGTAATCAGGGCGATTTCAAGTCTCAGGGTCGTGAGGGACCCCTGTTAGCCACAGTTGTAGGCTTGTACACAAGTGTAGCGGGAAGAGGGGGGGGGGGGTTAACACCGTGATTGGACCCCCCACACCTGTGTGGAGGGTCTCCTTTTTCGCACTTATGTATATTTAAACAAAATAATGTATATTTGAGTGATGAATGTCTGTATATTTTACTTTTTTTTAAAAACCCTCCCCCCCGGAAGGCTCCTTTTATGTTGAGACGCTCTTGATCTAAGAAAAGACCGGTGCTCCAGGTCTTTTTTTTGGTTTTTTTGCCTTCCATTCCTCAATTAATGTTAAAATTTTTTTTTAAAGTCAGTAGTTAATTTCTTGTGTGTACATTGCCTTTTTGAACTTTAGATTTAACTTTTTTCCCGTAGAAATGTCATCAGCAAATTTTTTTCCCAGTTGGCTATCGGCCGCCCGTTTTTGGGGCCCCGTTGTTGTATCCCCCCTAAGCTCACCGCAAATCATTAAAACGTGGCACTTTTAACCCCCGGGTGTTTACCCGTTTGGCAACAAGCTTAGCACCTGCCAACTGTTAGTCGGTTTTTTTACATCAACTGATTAAGTGTTTCCCCAAAAACAGCTGATGACGTTATGCATTTCACCCGCCTACAACACTTTTTTCGTCTACATATTTAATAAGATTTTTTACGTGATTGTTAGCCAGTTCGCACGCAGTCATGATTTCTTGAGTTGCTTTCCCTTTTGGGTTTTTAGTGTTCGAACATCTTTGCTCTTTTATTTTATTGATGCTGGGGGGACGGCCTCGTTTTATTTCCCCAAAAACTGTCCCTACTTTTAGCCTCGTCAACCCAGTCGCCCATCTTTTATCAGGTGGTTATTGTTTATTTTTGACGCGTTTTTTTGTGATCATCATCAGATAACTTCCAAAAGTTTGTTTCGTAGGTGATGTGTTTTCCCCAGCTGATCGCGGTGTTTATCAGCTGACTAGTGTTTCAAGTCATGGTATTGCCCCGGGGGGGTGGCGCGTGCCATCCTCCCATCCCCGTCCCCCATCTTGGGTTGGGGGACAGGGTTTGGGGGAAATTGGGGGAAAAACCCATCCTTTTTTTTAAATAAGAACGTGGATTTGCCAGCACTTTAAGCGGGGAAAAATGAAAACCCTTCTCAAACGAAGCCGCTCGTTTATTTCGTTCTTAGCGGGGTTTTTTTTTAGGTAAATACAGTTAATTTTTCCCCGGTTTACTTTATCTAGAATAATATGTATATAATTTTTTTGTTTTTTGATACAAAACAATTAAAATGCAGCGCCTTTGAAAGGGGAAAAAAACTATTTGTAGAACACGTTGATTTTAAAATCTGCTCCCGCTAGATTTTTTAAAGGCCCCTGCGATTCCACAAAAAAGGGGGCTTAAGTTACTACAGTTAAAACTAGGAATGGTCTAAATCAAATTAACCAAAGGGGACCTGCACTTGTCACGGGTTGCATGAACCCCTTTTTTTAGTTACAGAAACCCGGATCGAAGTCAGTTGGATAAGGGGTTTTTATAGTATACTCTCTGGGACCACTACTTTTCAGTAGAGATATTTTGCATCGTCTGCCCAGCCACTCCCCCCGTAGGGTTTTTCGTGGGGTTTGGGGGGCCCGTTTCTCCAGAATTTCCCATTTTAAATTATGAAGTATCTTTTTTCCCCTGTATTTCTGGAGTAATTTTTGGGGAAAAAGATTTAATTTAAATGGACAATGAAGGTCCTCTGTGCATTTTTTCCCCCTATGCAATTTGCCTGACTTGAAAGGACTGTTAGTGTAAAAATA
>WNWK01001359.1:0-5000 GCA_009830355.1 Cherax destructor
GATATTACATTCAAATTTTCAGACTATTTTGAGCAAGTAATGAGGAGAAGAAGTCAGAAACTATTAAAGTGTATGTAGTTGTAGTTTCTACAAACGTAAGGTTTAATCCCAATTTTTAGATGTCCCTGAAGTTCCTTTAAGACAAGTGCTCATTGTAATACCTAAATTTATTGCTAATATTCTAGAATCCTCATTACCTGTAATTATAAGCCAACCTTTAATCCTTAAAACAATTAAACTCGATAAAAGTGTTTATTGTTAAAAACCACTTGAGACCTTATGTATTATAAGTAATCAATTAATTATTGCCTATTTAGTCTTATAATATTCTTAAGTTTGGCAGAACTGCTCCGCATACTGAGGGGTTTTCTGCATGCTCACCTAAATGTCAGCCATCTCGGTACAAATATTGTCAAAGAAGAAGCTTTAATCTTTGAAGTGGCTGACAGGATTTCTTTAGAATTCCTACCTCTAAAGTCTTTTGTTTATAATTTAAGAATTCCTCATCCGATCGGCATCAAATTTTCTAAGCTGCACTGCATTTAGGGAAGTAAGTTTATTTAGGTACAGCACACATAAGTACACTTATACAATTCTATTCCAAAGCGTGTAGCAATGCTTATAAAAACAAAGATTAGTCATATCTCTTTTTTAAATCAATAATCTGTCATATCATTGCCGTGTATTTTTCAAATAAACATTAATTTTCCAAATAAATGTCTTATTTCGTTAGTCCCAATTAATATGTACATTACTTGGTCTACCTGAGAGATTCAGGTCGCAGCCGTCGTGACCAGGCCTCTTGTTGGACAGAGCCTGATCAACCAGGCTGTTACTGCTGGCCGCACGCAGTCCAACAGTAACAGCCTGGTTGATCAGGCTCTGGTCCAACAAGAGGCCTGGTCACGGACCGGGCCGCGGGGGCGTTGACCCCTGGAATTCTCTCCAGGTAGACTCCAGGTAATGTACATAGTGGTACAATAAATGCAGCTATTGACATTTGCAGTTGTTCTCTGGACAGTTTCTATAAACCATTGCTAGAATTGGTTTCTGTGGGATAATAATAATAATAATAATAATAATAATGTATTTATTTACTACAAGCACATGTACAAGATATACAGATCATAGCTGACATCAATGACATACTACTGTATAGAAAGTCCCTTCTTATGCAGAGCATTTCCCGCAAATTAGGTCAGTTTTGTCCCAGGATGCGACCCACACCAGTCCACTAACACTCAGGTACCCATTTTACTGATGGGTGAACATAGACAACCTGTGTAAGAAAACTACGTCCGATGTTTCCACCCCTTCGCCGGGAATCGAACCCGGACCCTCACCGTGTGAAGCGAGAGCTTTTGCCACCAGGCCACGGGGTACCGTGGCCTGGTATGGCATTAATATATCCTAGTTCAATCAACTTGTGAATTGATTTTGAGAAGTGTAGCTGCCAATTTCGCAATTTCATTGAAGATATTATGAAAACTGAAATACTGGTTTTCCCATGATTACTTGGGAATGTCTCATCATATCAGCTTTAAACCTTCAAAATTAGTGTATATTAGAATAAGCTTTAGATTGTTAGTGGGCTGTCTAGGTGACTATCTGCAAGCATTTAATTCAACCCCTCGGCTACCACTGCTGGAACAGGTGCAAACGACAACCCGTGTTCTGTACAATCAACAACTAGTGCTCTACGCAAACACTCCATGTTCTACATGAACACTCCGTGTTCTACACATCTACTCGTGTTCTAGATAAACATTCCGTGTTCTAGACAAACACTCCGTGTTCTAGACAAACACTCCGTGTTCTACACAAACACTCCATGTTCTACATAAACACTCCGTGTTCTACACATCTACTCGTGTTCTAGACAAACACTTCGTGTTCTACACAAACACTCCGTGTTCTACACAAACACTCCATGTTCTACATAAACACTCCGTGTTCTACACATCTACTCGTGTTCTAGACAAACACTTCGTGTTCTACACAAACACTCCATGTTGTACACAACACTCGACCCCTGCAACCAAAAATAGGTGAATAGATGAGTACAAACACTGTGTTCTACGCCTAGGCTGGCGTTGGTAGTCTGGTGTGCGGCTGTCTGAGAGTATCTCTGCGCTATCTCCCACCGTGGCCGGCATCTCCCACGATGTGTTCTGTGTTCTGAGAGACACACAGGTGTTCGACGCAGGTGTCGCCTTACACACTCTCTCCATCTCATCCAAATATCACTGTGTGTCCAATCCAATTCGGTCGTCATGGCCGGTTGGATGATTAGGGAGTCGTTTCCCCGGGTTAGATGAGGGCGATGGATTGGCTGGCTGCGGATAGAAGCGGATTGATGTGGGTGAAGAAATGGGTGGAAAGTTGAGCGAGTTGGGGGCACTAAGGCAGCCACCTGAGGGGTCGGCGCATGCGCAGTAGCGCCTCTTGATCAATATCCCCCCGCCACATGCACAGTTCGCGCCAGTGTTGTGTCGGGCGCCGCGGGATATAGGTTTCGCGCCTCCTCCACCCGTTCACTCTCCCTCGCTCTCCCTCTCTCTCCTACCCTCCCTGGCCAGCCTCAGACGCCCACCCTGGCAGGGAGAAAGTCAGAGAGTAACTGAGGATCCTCAGAGACACCCGAGGGAGCCCTCAAATAGGGCCAGTACTCCAAAAAAGCTAAAAAATAAAAAAAAAACTACAGAAACAATACCTGTTGGGAAGTGCTGGAAAAGTGACTCGATTATTGTTTCTGTCATAAACAAGGACAAGGAAATTATAAACACACAGCTAGTGGATAAAACCCCCTTCCCCCCCAAGTCCCCAGGAAAAAAAAACAAGAGTGATGGAGACGGTTAAACCAGAGAGCAGTTTAGAAATTACAAGGCTGGGCGTCCGGAACTCTGGTGGGGAAAATTAAGAGAGGTAGAGCCTAGCGTAGCTACCATGGCCGCCTCCTGGCACCTGTAGAGGCAGTGAGAGACAATGCAGCTGGGACTGATTGCCACGAGGGGAGTTTTGGGTGCTTGAGAGAGGGGAGACCGAGGTCTGGTGACCATGTTACCGGCCGCCAGACCACTGTTGTTGTTGTTGTTGTCTTGTGTGACCGTCTCTACCATCTCTGCAGGTACGTCACCCCTTCCCCCCACCGTCACCCCTACCTGCTATCACCCCCACCATCACCCCTACCTACTATCATCCCCACCATCACCCCTACCTACCATCATCCCCCACCATCACCCCTACCTACCATCATCCCCACCATCACCCATACCTATTATCACCCCACCATCACCCCTACCTACCACCATCCCCCACCATCACCCATACCAATTATCATCCCCACCATCACCCCTACGTACCATCATCCCCACCATTACCCCTACCTATTATCACCCCACCATCACCCCTACTTAACATCATCCCCACCATCACCCATAACTATTATCATCCCCACCATCATCCCTACTTACCATCATCCCTACCTACCATCATCCCTACCTACCATCACACCCCCACCATCTTCCCTACCTACCATCACCCTCACCATAATCCCTACCTACCATCACCCTCACCATCACCCCTACCTACAATCACCCCTACCCACCATCACCCCTGCCTACCATCACACCCCACCATCACCCCTGCCTACCATCACACCCCCACCATCCCCCCTGCCTACCATTACACCCCACCATCACCCCTGCCTACCATCACACCCCCACCATCAACCCTGCCTACCATCACACCCCACCATCACCCCTGCCTACCATCACACCCCACCATCACCCCTGCCTACCATCCCCCCTGCCTACCATTACACCCCCACCATCACCCCTGCCTACCATCACACCCCCACCATCACCCCTGCCTACCATCACACCCCCACCATTACCCCCACATTCATCCCTACCCACTATCACACCTACCTACCATCATCCCCTTACCTACATACCTTCCCCTACCTACATACCTTCCCCTACCTACATACCTTCCCCTACCTACATACCTTCCCTACCTACATACCTACCCCCTACCTACATACCTACCCCCTACCTACATCCACCCTACCTACCCTACCCTACTCATACCTACCCCTACCTACATACCTACCCCCTACCTACATACCTACCCCTACCTACATACCTACCCCCTACCTACATACCTACCCCCTACCTACATACCTACCTTCACTCCTTCCCAGGGTTCTTGATCCAAGGCACTGAAGTCTGGCGCACTTCTGGTCTCATTATGTGACTATTTTTAACAGGCGGTGTGTGGGCCACCTACGAGTTTATCGCTTCCCATAATAATAATAATAATAATAATAATAATATATTATTATTATTATTATTATTGTTGTTGTTGTCATTGTCTTCATAGTTTAAAATAATGACAAGACTATGAGCAAGACGTGTGCAACATATTATCGGAAACGTTTCGGCCGCGTAGCAGGCTTCTTCAGTGGAATACACTGTAGTGGAAGCTGTGAGAGCGACCACCTCGCAGCCCTGCTCCTCCACTACTGTAGTCTCCTCTATATTGGACTGGAGGAGTCTGCTGCGAGGGCGATACCTTTAAAAAAATCAGATTATATATATATGCATATACGTTCTTGTATCTATATGATTTGCACTCATGTGTAACTGACTGTGTATAAATAATGTTTATATAAAAATCTCTGGTGTTTCTATAAATAAATATCTACATCTGTCTTACCGCCCTCGAGGCAGGTGTCTACACATCAACCAGGTGGGAGGGAGGGAGGTTGTGTGGGAGGGAGAGACAGAGGGTGGTAGGTAAAGTGAGCAGCAAGAAGGGAAAGAGAAAGAGAGACTTAGGCAGTGGGAGGGAAGAAAAAAGGCAAGGAAAGAAGGGGGATAATGAAATGAAGGCGGTAGGAAAGACAGGTGCCGCTCACTCAAGCTGACATCAGCACTCAATTAATTCTTCAAACGTAAACTTGACCAGGTGATGAACTTTAATACCAAGACCAGGAC
>WNWK01001359.1:10000-37500 GCA_009830355.1 Cherax destructor
ATTTCTTGGGTAGCATTGAAAATTGGGTTGAGCAAATATTCTGTTAGTGGGACGGATTGTGAAGGACCTGCCTAGTATAGGCCAACAGGCCTGCTGCAGTGTTCCTCCTTTCTTATGTTCTTATGTTCTTATATTCACACCACACATTACCCTCAGACAAGACATCTCCACTGCCTCCAGCCTTCTCCTTGTTGCAACATTCACCACCCATATAAGAGTGTTGGTATAACTATACTCTCGTACATTCCCTTCTTTGCTTCCACAGACTTTCCAGTGTACCACTCACTTTTTTCCCCTAGTCAATTCTATGATTCACCTCATCTTTCATAGACCCCTCTGCTGACACGTCCACTCCTAAATATCCTGAATACATTCACCTCCTCCATACTCTCTCCCTCCAATCTGATATCCAATCTTTCGTTACCTATTTTTTTTTAGTTATCCTCATCTTACTCTTTCCTATATTCACTTTTAATTTCCTTCTTTTACATACCCTACCAAACTCATCCACCAACCTCTGCAACTTCTCTTCAGAATCGCCCAAAAGCACAGTGTCATCAGCAAAGAGCAACTGTGATAACTCCCACTTTGTGTTAGATTCTTTATATTTTAACCCCACACCTCTTGCCAACACCTGCGCATTCACTTCTTTTACAACCCCATCTATAAATATATTGAACAACCACGGTGACATCACACATCCTTGTTTAAAGTTCAGAATCCTCGTTAGGTTCAGAATGATTTTTGCGAAATTATTGCATACACAAATTTTCGCTTGCCTTATACGGCAAGAAGAGCGTTGCTATTTAAGCCAAAATCGTAAGTTTTACCTTTTCAGCATGACATAAATATATATGTGTGTGTGTTAATGTATATACTTTTTATCAAATTTGTATATGCAAAGGTATATATAGACATCAATATTTATGAAAATTTAAGCCACATTTAAATTTTGCAATGGGAATATTAAGTGCAGTATGGTGAGAGGTCACGTCACAGCAGTCTCTCTCTTTAATGATCTTGACTCAGGCGAGGTCAACGACGTTGCTGATACTGGTTGACCCCTAGCTCTTCATCTGGACGCTAGATGGCAACAAAAGGCTCTGTAGTTCTTCGCCCGGACGCTAGATGGCAGCAAGAGGCTCTGTAGTTCTTCACCCTGACGCTAGATGGCAGCAAGAAGCTCTAGTTCTTCACCCGGACGCTAGATGGCAGCAAGAGGCTCTGTAGTTCTTCACCCGGACGCTAGATGGCAGCAAGAGGCTCTGTAGTTCTTCACCCGGACGCTAGATGGCAGCAAGAGGCTCTGTAGTTCTTCACCCGGACGCTAGATGGCAGCAAGAGGCTCTGTAGTTCTTCACCCGGACGCTAGATGGCAGCAAGAGGCTCTGTAGTTCTTCACCCGGACGCTAGATGGCAGCAAGAGGCTCTGTAGTTCTTCACCCGGACGCTAGATGGCAGCAAGGAGAACCATAGTTCCTCTTCCAAACACTAAATACATATGCAAAATTCAAGTTAAGAATTACCTTTAGAATTGGATCATTAATCAGAGGAGGTTCATACACTGATGATTAAAAAGAAGGAGACTAAAACTCTAACATGAATCAGTGTTCAGTAATCCGCTAAACAAAAGCAGGGCGGGAAATGCGCATTTTCACTCATTACATAAAACAAAATAGAAAGCATGCCCATTCATGCAGCACCTGGACCAGATTCGTGGAATTCCTTGTATATAAAGATAGTGCACAATACCCCTCCACCACGTCTTGCACTGAACGTGGTGGAGGCTCGATCCTCCGTCTGCTGAGCGCCAGACAGACGCGCTTCCTATTTGTACTCACCTATATCAGAATGTTTTAGAGAAAGAGCTGAGGTCTAGGTGAAATACCAGAAATTTAAAAAGTGCAGACATAGCTCCTTTACATAAGGGAAGCATTAGAACAGTAGTCAAAAATTACAGACCACTAACCAATACTTTTTTTTCTTCCTCTCTTTGTCCCGTCCCTGTCCCCCTCCACTGTATATACTGGCTCCCTCACTTTTGTGTTAGTGTGACTTATAATTGGTCCAAGTAGGGCCGAAACGTCGTCGTAAGCGCCTTTCACTTATGTTCGGTTATTTGTGCATTCTTGCAGTCACTATATTGTGCCGTGTTGTTGTCCAGTAACTCTAACATTGTCCGTCATGGAGGTCTTAGAAAGGATGATGACATGTCAGATTACCAGTTTTATAGAAGAGCATAACCTGCACAAGCCAATCCAGCATGGCGTTAGAATAACCATGCTTGTCACAGCTGCTTAACCAGTATGACAGCATTACAGAGGCATTTACAAGTGGTATGATAGGGCTCATGCAGGCAGGAGAAAGTGAACCCAGTATCAGCCAGCGGAGGCGCGGGGTCAGGAGCTGAAACTCGACCCCAGCAACCACAATTAAGTTAATACAATTAGGTACACACACACACACACTCACTTTTAGTAACCTGCCATAGGTGGATGTGAAGAGTCCACACTCTCCTTACCTGCAGAGGAAGGCATATAGAAATTAGTACCTGAGTAAGGGCACAATAGCGAGCAGTCAAGGCGTGCATACAACTGGTTTTTAGAAGGTTCCGTGTGCACCTGTGCCTAGTTTAAAAGTCAGCAGGGCTAATATCTATATTAGTTAGGGAATATGTTAGTATATAGGAGCTAGGACTTGAGGAAGAGAGAATTTAAACCCTTCAGAAGGGTGAGGTCTGTGCGAGCAGCCTACGATTATATAAAGTGTAGAGAGAGAGACCAAGTGTCTAGCGACAAATGGTAACTAACTAACACTCTGACATGCACAGTATGTAAAGTTATGGAGAAGATTATCAGGAGAAGAGAGCTCCACCACTCTTCTGAAATAAGTGGATTCATACATGACAACCAGCACGACTTTAGAGATGGCACAAGTCGCGTGTCACAGACCTACTGGAGTTCTACGACAAGGTAACATAAGTAATACAGGCGACAGAGGGATAGGTAGACTGCATTTCCTTGAGCTGTAAGAAGGGGTGTCAAAGGCATCGGTGGGGTCGGGGGAAGGAGCTCCTCTGGTCGTGTCTTGGGCCGAGCTCCCTCACCTCCTATATGCATAGAATAACTGTATGGTCGTGGACTATCACAAGAGACTGGTACAAAAGGTAGAGGAGCAAGCAGGAATAACAGGAAAAACAATACACTGGATCACGGCATACTTGACAGAAAGGAAATAACGAGTGATTGCCCGTCAAGAGGTGTCGGAATGGGTGCATGTGACGAGTGGGGTTCCATAAGGATCAGTACTAGCGCCAGTTCTATTTCTTGTGTATGTGAATGACATGACGGAAGGGATAGAATCAGAGGTATACCTGTTCACAGATTATGCGAAACTAATGAGGTGAATACAAGGAGTCGTGGACCAGGAAACCTACAGATGGATCTGGACAGGCTGCAGATCTGGTCTGAAAAGTGTGTATTGCAGTTTAACCCTAGTAAGTGAAAAATTATGAAGTTTAGGGAAGAGCAAGGAAGACCACAGACGAAGTACAGTCTCAGGGGGCAAAGGCTGCAAACCTCACTCACGGAGGACCTAGGGGTGAGTATTGTGCCGAGCATATCACCTGACGCGCACGTCACCCAGATGACTGATGTAGCAAATGTACGTCTGTCAAATATATGATTAACTTTTAGACAACTAAGTAAGGAGTCATTGACCACACTGTATACCGTGTACGTCAGTCCCATACTGGAGTATGCAGCACCATTATGGAGCCCACACTTATTCAAGCATGTCAAGAAACTGGAGAAAGTGCAGAGGTTTGCAAAAAGACTAGTCGCAGAGTTAAGGTATGTCCAATGAGGAGAGGTTGAGCGAACTCAGCATAATCTTACTGGAAGACAGAAGGACTAGGGATAATATAATAACAACGTACAAAATACTGAGAGGAATTGATAGGATGAAAAGGGATAGATTGTTTGAGAGATGTGAGATAGGTACATGACGGCCCAGCTGGAAGTTGTAAACCCAGGAAGTGGAGCGATCTAAAGAAGGAAGTGATAGATGCATGGCTCATACATAGCTTTAAGGAGAGGTACGATAAGGCTCTCGAAGCCATTAGAGAGTGAACCTAGTAGCGGCCAGCGAAGAGGAGGGACCAGGAGCTGTGAATCGACCCCTGCAACTATATATAAGCGAGTACATATAGGTGAATTTACTTTCCGAGATCATCCAAAAATGATTTTCCTCTGGGGCCTCAGTCCCTGTGCTGTGACCCCTCGTAGGTCACGGTCCCTGTGCTGTGATCCCTCGTAGGTCACAGTCCCTGTGCTGTGACCCCTCGTAGGTCACGGTCCCTGTGATGTGACCCCTCGTAGGTCACAGTCCCTGTGCTGTGACCCCTCGTAGGTCACGGTCCCTGTGCTGTGACCCCTCGTAGGTCACGGTCCCTGTGCTGTGACCCCTCGTAGGTCACAGTCCCTGTGTTATAACCCCTCGTAGGTCACGGTCCCTGTGCTGTGACCCCTTGTAGGTCACAGTCCCTGTGTTATGACTCCTCGTAGGTCACGGTCCCTGTGCTGTGACCCCTCGTAGGTCACGGTCCCTGTGCTGTGACCCCTCGTAGGTCACGGTCCCTGTGCTGTGACCCCTCGTAGGTCAGTCCCTGTGTTATGACCCCTCGTAGGTCACGGTCCCTGTGCTGTGACCCCTCGTAGGTCACAGTCCCTGTGCTGTGACCCCTCGTAGGTCACGGTCCCTGTGCTGTGACCCCTCGTAGGTCACGGTCCCTGTGCTGTGACCCCTCGTAGGTCACAGTCCCTGTGCTGTGACCCCTCGTAGGTCACGGTTCCTGTGCTGTGACCCCTCGTAGGTCACGGTCCCTGTGCTGTGACCCCTCGTAGGTCACGGTCCCTGTGCTGTGACCCCTCGTAGGTCAGTCCCTGTGTTATGACCCCTCGTAGGTCACGGTCCCTGTGCTGTGACCCCTCGTAGGTCACGGTCCCTGTGATGTGACCCCTCGTAGGTCACGGTCCCTGTGCTGTGACCCCTCGTAGGTCACAGTCCCTGTGTTATGACCCCTCGTAGGTCACAGTCCCTGTGCTGTGACCCCTCGTAAGTCACATACCATCTCTACTACTGTTTGATTCCCTGGCCTTCCTAAATCCTCCCTCCCTCCCTCCCCGCAAGTATTGATGCTCTAAAACTGTCTGGAGAGGGAGTAGCGTGTGTGGTGTGAAATCAATAACAGTGGCATGCCAACTTTAGCATGTCAATAAATGATTAACTTGCAGTGTCTTGTGTTGAGTGACGTGTAGCACTGCATGGTCCTGCTTCACTGCAGTGTCTGCATTTACACCTCTCGATGTATGTGTATATATATATATATATATATATATATATATATATATATATATATATATATATATATATATATATATATATATATATATACATACATCGAGAGGTGTAAATGCCCTGTACATCCATATGAGGTTAGTATCTGATTTATCAAGGTGAATTGGACCATTGTTCCTGAAGCGAGCGAAGTCTTTAGCTGATTTACCGACCCACCACGTGTTTTATCTGTAAGGAATAGAACGTCTGTTGACCCACTGGTGTGTCAACAACTAACCCTCGAAGGTAATCATTCTAGTTTATGGCCAGATCATACCAGATGGAACTGGTATTACTGTTTGCTGATGATGCTTAACTAACAGGTAAAGGCTACAACTAGATATGGACGAACTGCTACGCTTACGAACCTCATTTAAAATAATATTAAGCACGAAATAATGTCCCATAATGCAACTGATAAGGATTTTATTAAATGCGTAACCCAGTTGCGTCTCATCCTTCGGAAGAGGCGGTACAATTTTTGCCTAGTATTGATGTGATCCAACTTCTATTACAAGTATAAATATATGTGTCTAGATTGATGACTGGGGCAGGTGTGGCCTAAACTTGACAGCAGTCGGCCGATAAATATTATCACGGTAGCGTCCCAAATATCGTACTGCCGGCGATAATGTCGAAATATCGTACCGCCGGAGATAATGTCGAAATATCGTACCGCCGGAGATAATGTCGAAATATCGTACCGCCGGAGATAATGTCGAAATATCGTACCGCCGGAGATAATGTCGAAATATCGTACTGCCGGCGATAATGTCGAAATATCGTACCGCCGGAGATAATGTCGAAATATCGTACCGCCTACGTAAGCCGATAAGACATAAGATACCGTCCATACAAGCTCTACACAGGGAAGCATGGCTTGATAAAGCTGTACACAGAGGGACTCGTGGCTTGATAAACCTGTACACAGAGGGACTCGTGGCTTGATAAACCTGTACACAGAGGGACTCGTGGCTTGATAAAGCTGTACACAGAGGGACTCGTGGCTTGATAAAGCTGTACACATAGGGACTCGTGGCTTGATAAAGCTGTACACATAGGGACTCGTGGCTTGATAAAGCTGTACACATAGGGACTCGTGGCTTGATAAAGCTGTACACATAGGGACTCGTGGCTTGATAAAGCTGTACACATAGGGACTCGTGGCTTGATAAAGCTGTACACAGAGGGACTCGTGGCTTGATAAAGCTGTACACATAGGGACTCGTGGCTTGATAAAGCTGTACACATAGGGACTCGTGGCTTGATAAAGCTGTACACATAAGGACTCGTGGCTTGATAAAGCTGTACACATAGGGACTCGTGGCTTGATAAAGCTGTACACAAAGGGACTCGTGGCTTGATAAAGCTGTACACAGAGGGAAGCATGGCTTGATAAAGCTGTACACAGAGGGAAGCATGGCTTGATAAAGCTGTACACAGAGGGAAGCATGGCTTGATAAAGCTGTACACAGAGGGAAGCATGGCTTGATAAAGCTCTACACGGAGGGAAACATGGATAAAGCTTTACGAGTCTACACAGGGTAAAGCAATGATTCGGTTACACCTTCCTGGGTGACCCGTGTCTACATAGTCACTCACCTTTCCAGTTTACACAAACAATTGTTGTTGCTAGGAGAGCTGGGTGGGAGCTCCCGGACCCCTCCATGCCACGCTCATGTTATTGACTCCCCGTTTGCACCTGTACACGAGGACACACCTGGGGACAGGTGTTACAGCGCAGGTGTTGTGGAGAACCCCTAGTGGACACACACACATACACACTGCTCTGCCCCACCCCCTTTTAACTCGCAAAAACACACACACACTTAGGCGTTAACGCAACACGGACTTAAAGCTGGCCAGAAATTTTAATCTAGAGTAATGTCGACAGGGAAGGGAAAGTTTAAAACATCGTTTCGCACTAGACAGGGTGAAACGTTATCCATTGATTTTTATACGGAAATAAGGCAAATGTAAGAGGGAAGAAATATAAGAAAATAGTCAGTGGGAACTGCACCTGTTAGTTAAGATTATTAACGTTATTATATTAAGTTTACAAACACGGTGAATATTTTTTTATGGTCAAGTGAATGATGGAGTAAATTCTAAGAAGAAATCTTGTATCAGAATAACTGGGATTAAACAAATTATACGATATATATATATATATATATATATATATATATATATATATATATATATATATATATCACGTTATCAAGGAACAGTAAAGATAAAACAACAACAGAAGACTTACAACTCTGATATATAACCTTACATTCTCACTCTCAGTAAGTAGGGTCACATGTGATGTCACATATGAGGTCACATGTGAGGTTATGTGTGAGGTCATATGTGAGGGCACATGTGAGATCACAAGTTAAAAGAGGTGTCAGTAAAACTGGAATACGTCAAGACTTGCATGATTATTATTTTTATTCTCAATCAGCTGACTGAGGTGTAAACAAGAGACGATGCTCACATGTTTTAAGACTGGAGTGAAGTGTGGTTAGCGCATTGTCTTCTAGCTGCTGTCCCTCAAGTTATGGTCACTTGAATAATTTACCGAAAAGACGGGGAGGGGAAAAATCCTGATTCCGATGTATATTCTGTGGTAAATATAGGTGGTGGGTCTTGCCTCTGCGTGTTTACGTGACTCGCCAGCCTCCCCCTCACCCTCACTTTTACCATCAGCTGACTGTCGTACTGCGACGGTTTTTATATATAAATATATATTGTTTTTGGTAGACTTTTCAGCTTTTCCAGATTAATCCTGCATATGTGTTTTGTTTTTTTCCAAGAATTTTGTATTTTTTTATACCTCATTATAGCGAATTCTTTTTGGGGATTCTAAAAAATGGGTCAAAGTTATTTTTTCTCCCGGCGGTTATTTATGGATTCCGTGTGAAGTTTCTTGGAATTAACGTGACGGCATAGTCCTGTGTGTGTCTGTGTTTGTGTGTGTCTGTGTCTGTGTACTCACCTAATTGTGGTTGCAGGGGTCGAGACTCAGCTCCTGGCCCCGCCTCTTCACTGATCGCTACTGGGAGCTCTCCCTGCTTCGTGAGCTTTATCATACCTCGTCTTAAAGCTATGTATGGTTCCTGCCTCCACTGCCGAATAAGGTCCTGGAGGAAGTCCCCAGAGTGATGCTCACTCACAACTTGGAGACAAGTAATCACCTTGATTGAAGGCGATTACCTATCTCCTCAAGGGACTGACCACCTCAGATACTTTTCTTCAAGGAGTTTGATGGACTGTGTGTGTGCTGGGGTAAATGTACAGCTTCCCAACTCGCTCTGCCTCAGTGGTTTTTTTATCTTCCTCCATAACATCAGATGAACCAATAAAGCAAATTCTTCCCAGAGAAACAGAGTGTCGAAACAAGGCTGCCGGACCTCATCTGCACCAGTCATCATTGTTGGAAGATTAAGAGACATGTGCAACAGTTGGGTATCTTTACTGATGAAACGCTTCGCCTACACAGTAGGCTTCTTCAAATACAAAGGGAGCAGTAGTAATGAAATAAAGATGGTGTAGTCAGTCCATCAACCTCCTTGGAGGAAAAGTATCTGAGGTGGTCTGTCCCTTGAGGAGACAGGTAATCGCCTTCAATCAAGGTGATTACTTGTCTCCAATCTGTGAGTGAGCATCACTCTGGGGAGTTCCTCCAGGACCTTATTCGGCAGTGGGCACACGTCTCGCCTCGCAGACTCTCAGTATTGCAGTGGCCCTCCACTTTGCTGCGCAAGTTCACATCGAATACAAGTATATTTCTAGCAAGGTACAAGCCAGTCAATACGCCCTACGTGGTCTAAATTGTCCCAACTACAAGGGTTGTCATGCAGGACCCATGGAAGCGATGACAAACATTAAGAGGAGCCTCCCTTGTGCTGGTGTCCACTTTAGAAGGGACCCTGGTTACAAGGGTCGAGCAATCCGGATTATCCCGCCAGTTATCTTGATGGACCACTATCCACTGAAGAATACAAGAATGTTAACGAAAAGGTTATAGTCATAACTATAATTTTTAAAGTGGTGGAGAGGTAAGCCAGTGGAAGGTCTCTGTCAGATGACCAAAAGCTCCAGCTGTGGGTCATCATATGAATAAGACCCGCGTCAGGAAACACTTGTCCTGTTTCCTGACAAACCTTACCTATCATAACCTAACCTAACATAACCTAACCTAACATAACCTAACCTAACCTAACATAACATAACCTAACCTAACATAACTTAACATAACATAACCTATCATAACCTAACCTATCATAACCTAACCTAACATAACCTAACATAACCTATCATAACCTAACCTATCATAACCTAACCTAACCTATCATAACCTAACCTAACCTATCATAACCTAACCTAACCTAACCTATCATAACCTAACCTAACCTAACCTATCATAACCTAACCTAACCTAACCTATCATAACCTAACCTAACCTAACCTAACCTAACCTATCATAACCTAACCTAACCTAACATAGCCTAACATAACATAACCTATCATAACCTAACATAACCTAACATAACATCACCTAACCTAACCTATCAAAATCTAACCTAACCTAACCTATCAAAACCTAACCTAATCTAAAAAAATTAACCTATCATAACCTAACCTAACCTAACCTATCAAAACCTAACCTAACCTAACCTATCAAAACCTAACCTAACCTAACCTATCAAAACCTAACCTAACCTAACCTAATCTAAAAAACCTAACCTATCAAAACCTATAATAACATAACCTAACCTAACATCAAAACCTAACCTAACCTATCCTATCCTAACCTAACCTAACTCATCGTAACGTAACCTAACTCAGCTTAACGTAACGTAACCTAACTCAACATAACGTAACCTAACTCAACGTAACGTAACCTAACTCAACGTAACGTAACCTAACTCAACGTAACGTAACCTAACTCAACATAACATAACCTAACTCAACATAACATAACTTAACTCAACGTAACGTAACCTAACTCAACGTAACGTAACCTAACTCAACGTAACGTAACGTAACCTAACTCAATGTAACGTAACCTAACTCAACGTAACGTAACCTAACTCAACGTAACATAACCTAACTCAACGTAACGTAACCTAACTCTACGTAACATAACCTAACTCAACGTAGCGTAACGTAACCTAACTCAACGTAGCGTAACGTAACCTAACTCAATGTAACGTAACGTAACCTAACTCAACGTAACGTAACCTAACTCAACGTAACGTAACCTAACTCAACGTAGCGTAACGTAACCTAACTCAACGTAATGTAACCTAACTCAACGTAACGTAACGTAACGTAACCTAACTCAACGTAACGTAACCTAACTCAACGTAACGTAACCTAACTCATGACAGTTGTTACCAGTCTATCTGGATCATGACAGTTGTCACCAGTCTATCTGGATCATGACAGTTGTCACCAGTCTACCTGGATCATGACAGTTGTTACCAGTCTACCTGGATCATGACAGTTGTCACCAGTCTACCTGGATCATGACAGTTGTCACCAGTCTATCTGGATCATGACAGTTGTCACCAGTCTATCTGGATCATGACAGTTGTCACCAGTCTACCTGGATCATGACAGTTGTCACCAGTCTACCTGGATCATGACAGTTGTCACCAGTCTACCTGGATCATGACAGTTGTTACCAGTCTACCTGGATCATGACAGTTGTCACCAGTCTATCTGGATCATGACAGTTGTCACCAGTCTATCTGGATCATGACAGTTGTCACCAGTCTACCTGGATCATGATAGTTGTTACCAGTCTACCTGGATCATGACAGTTGTCACCAGTCTACCTGGATCATGATAGTTGTTACCAGTCTACCTGGATCATGACAGTTGTCACCAGTCTACCTGGATCATGACAGTTGTCACAAGTCTACCTGGATCATGACAGTTGTCACCAGTCTACCTGGATCATGACAATTGTCACCAGTCTACCTGGATCATGACAATTGTCACCAGTCTACCTGGATCATGACAGTTGTCACCAGTATCTCATATGCCCTGCTTCCCCCCCCTCCCTTCCTCCTCCCTCCGTTAATTGTAACATTGATTAATCCCCTCCCACCATCCCTCTCCTTCTACCCCCTCCCACCATCCCAATCCCTCAACCCCCTCCCGCCCTCTCCCAAAGCACCCACTGTTTCTCCCCTCCCCCTCTCCACCACAACCCCCACTACCCATGTAAACCCCCCTCCCCACCACCAGTGACCTTGTCATAACCCCTTGCCCCCTAACTATCATTGCTGTAGTGATATTTGCCCCTACCTCTCACCCTCCCCCGTTTCTGTTTGAAGGAGGTTTCTCCCCCTCCCCTCTGAAGGGGGTTTCTCTTCACTTTTTCCCCACACTGTTTTAAGAGTGTTTCCCCTCTTTCGTTTATAAACTTTTCAAATTACAAACACTTCCACCCCATAACATTCTTCACCCTCACCTCCCCTCAACCTGTACCCTCACCTCACCTCAACCTCTACCCTCACCTCCCTCAACCTCTACCCTCACCTCCCCTCAACCTCTACCCTCATCTCCCCCTCAACCTCTATCCTCACCTTCCCCTCAACCTCTACCCTCACTTCTCCCCCTCAGCCTTTCCCTTCACCTCCCCCTCACACACCCACTCCAGGCTTCCACTTCCCCTCACACTCCCTCTTCCCCCCTCATTCTGCTCTTTCCTCACCCTTCCCCTCTCTAACTACCCTTCCCCTCACTCCACACTTCCCCTTACTACTAGACAACCAACACTTTTGTACTTAATTACTGCAGTGTAGGCTAGCTATCCCCTCCCTCCTCTCCCCTCCCAACCCCCGCCATCTTTACCTTGACAACCACCATCCACGCACCTATATATATACAGTGTATATATATATATATATATATATATATATATATATATATATATATATATATATATATAGCTGAGGTTACGATGATGGAGGAAGCTGGGTGAAGCCTAGCCTAGCTTAGCTGAGGGCAACTGAGGTGGCTGCTGAGGGCAGCTGAGGTGGCAGCTGAGGGCAGCTGAGGGCAGCTGAGGTGGCTGCTGAGGGCAGCTGAGGGCAGCTGAGGGCAGCTGAGGGCAGCTGAGGGCAGCTGAGGGGTAGGTGTTAAACCGGGCTGACATATTTCTCACTCTTTAAAGACAAGTCGAGGGGGATCTCGGGAGCGCACTTGCACAAGGGTCTCGTCAACGTGATGCCACTATAGGACTTCCGACCTTCCGTCTCTCTGATGGATAGCGTGTTTATGGGGTTGCCATGGCGACCATGTCAAGTACTGTGTTCATTTAATGATGGAATTTTGTTCTTTGAGGGGGAAGGGGAGAGGGGAGGGGGAAATAGAGAGGGGAGGGGAAAGAGAGGGAGAGAGGAAGGGGAGAGGGAGAGAGGAAAATGGGGAGGGGAGAGGGAGAGAGGAGAGAGAGGGAGAGGGGAAAACAGAGAGGGGAGGGGGAGGAGGAAACAGTGGGAGGGAAAAGAAAAGGGGAGGAAAAAAGCGGTCAAGGGGAAGGGAAAAAAGGGGAGTTAAGGGGTGATTTCCTCCGGGTAAGGGGTTTATGAGGGCACTGTACGTCATCCATTGACGTAACAGAAAACAGTGACGTAGCGACAATCATGACGTAACGACGATAGTGACGTAACAGCAATCATGACGTAACAACAATAGTGACGTAACAGCAATCATGACGTAACGACGATAGTGACGTAACAGCAATCATGACGTAACAACAATAGTGACGTAACAGCAATCATGACGTAACAACAATAGTGACGTAGCAGAATCATGACGTAACAATAGTGACGTAAAAACAATAGTGACGTAACAGCAATCATGACGTAACAATAGAGACGTAACAGCAATCATGACGTAACAGTCGGTGACGTAACAATAAACAATGGAACAACACAACAATACTCGTACCAGTGGAACAATTCAACACTACTTGTACCAGTGGAACAGCTACAACAGTACTTGTACCAATGGAACTACAATAATAGTTGTACCATTGGAACAACTACAACAAGACTTGTACCAATGGAACTACAATAATAGTTGTACCATTGGAACAACTACAACAAGACTTGTACCAATGGTACAAAAAGTTGTATTTATACGTTTTGTGACGTCACTGAGGAACTGCCAGACACCAGAAATAATAACAATCGTAAACAATTAAATAGATTAATTGTACGGAGGGAGGAAGGGAGGGAGAGGATACGGAAGGAGGGGAGGGGATGTAGAGGAGAGGGGGTGAGGGGTACAAAGAGTTGAAGAAATTTTGTGTGTGTTTATTAGTGTGTGTGAGAGAGAGATAGAGAGAGAGAGAGAGAGAGACATTTGGTTGCAATAATAGCCACGCTATGGATCAGTATGCAAGGTTGCAGCTCCTGGGTGTCAAATGCAAGATCTCAGCTTAAGCTTTCTCGCTCGAGTGATTGTCATTGATTGTGGCAGCTTGTGTGTGTGTGGGTACTAAATTGTGGTTTCAGGGGTCAATTCACAGCTCCTGGCCCCTGCCTCTTCACTGGTCCACTCTCTCCATGGTCCATGAGCTTTGTCGTACCTCTTCTTAAAGCTATGTATCATCCTGCCTTCACTACCTCGCTCTCCACACTGTTCCACTTCCTGACAACTCTATGAGTGAAGAAATACTTCGTGTGTGTGTGTCGTCACCTTACCAGCTGACCACGTGACGTTAACAGTCACTAAATAACAGTCTCACATCCCTAACTCGCTATTACACCTTAACGAACTACCCGAAATTCTCCCCAAACTGGGTAGATGAGGGGAATTAAAGTCTCCCTAAGTTCCCCTCAGTGGTCAGTGTGCGCCCGGCAACCATCGTGAGGGGACCTCCTTCACCTCACATTTCCCCTTATTAATTCCTAGTTATCGTCCAACTTGCCGTCAGCCATCCCTTATAGGCCTAAGCTCTCCAGTAGCCTCATGTCTCCCATAGGCCTCCCCAGCTTCTCCCATACAACACTGATTATGTAGATGAATGGTTCAGAGAACCGACAAGTTGTTAAATTAGACACATATGCAACACTTGGGTATCTTTATTGAGGAAAGTTTGCCACACAGTGCTTCATCAGTCAATACAAAAGAAAGTAGTAATAAAGGAGGTTTGAGGTTATCAGTCCTCGCCTGAGTCGATGTGTTCAGTCCATCAATGGACTGAACACATCGACTCCAGGCCGAGGGACTGATAACCTCAAACTCCTCCTTTTATTACTTCTTTCTTTTTTGTATTGGACTGATGAAGCCACTGTGTGGCGAAACGTTTCCTCAATAAAGATACCCAAGTGTTGCATATGTGTCTAATTTAACAACACTGATTATAGTGAAGGTCTCTTGTTCCTGGGTATTGGAGCTAGGCTGTGCTTGCCGGGATAACAATAGGTTGACTTTCGTTCTTTGAATAGGCTGTTATGACCCCTACGGGCTTAGTGCTTCTTTTTAATATAATAATAATAATAATAACACCAACAACAGTAATAATAATATTAATAATACTAATAAAATTATAATAATAATACCAATAATAATAATCAATAAAAACAATCATCATTAAGGACCACAATGGAAATAAGTCACCTTGTCTGACCTTTTTTTGGGTGGGTCAACCTGGTGGGTAATTTACACTGTGTATGATAATTATAATTATGTGTACCTGTGCTTAAATAACCTTACTTACTTACTTAACATCCAGTTGAAAAGCTAACCATTTTCACTCCAGACCTGCTGGAAGG
Source organism: Cherax destructor (assembly GCA_009830355.1). NCBI lineage: Eukaryota > Metazoa > Arthropoda > Malacostraca > Decapoda > Parastacidae > Cherax > Cherax destructor. The sequence goes on from WNWK01001359.1 coordinate 25,189, forward strand.
TTTCGTTCCAGACCTGCTGGAAGGTTTCGTTCCAGACCTGCTGGAAGGTTTCGTTCCAGACCTGCTGGAAGGTTTCGTTCCATACCTGCTGGAAGGTTTCGTTCCAGACCTGCTGGAAGGTTTCATTCCAGACCTGCTGGAAGGTTTCGTTCCAGACCTGCTGGAAGGTTTCGTTCCAGACCTGCTGGAAGGTTTCGTTCCAGACCTGCTGGAAGGTTTCATTCCAGACCTGCTGGAAGGTTTCGTTCCAGACCTGCTGGAAGGTTTCGTTCCAGACCTGCTGGAAGGTTTCGTTCCAGACCTGCTGGAAGGTTTCATTCCAGACCTGCTGGAAGGTTTCGTTCCAGACCTGCTGGAAGGTTTCGTTCCAGACCTGCTGGAAGGTTTCATTCCAGACCTGCTGGAAGGTTTCGTTCCAGACCTGCTGGAAGGTTTCGTTCCAGACCTGCTGGAAGGTTTCGTTCCAGACCTGCTGGAAGGTTTCATTCCAGACCTGCTGGAAGGTTTCGTTCCAGACCTGCTGGAAGGTTTCGTTCCAGACCTGCTGGAAGGTTTCGTTCCAGACCTGCTGGAAGGTTTCGTTCCAGACCTGCTGGAAGGTTTCGTTCCAGACCTGCTGGAAGGTTTCGTTCCAGACCTGCTGGAAGGTTTCGTTCCAGACCTGCTGGAAGGTTTCATTCCAGACCTGCTGGAAGGTTTCGTTCCAGACCTGCTGGAAGGTTTCGTTCCAGACCTGCTGGAAGGTTTCGTTCCAGACCTGCTGGAAGGTTTCATTCCAGACTTGCTGGAAGGTTTCATTCCAGACCTACTGGAACGTATCGTTCCAGACCTGCTGGAAGGTTTCATTCCAGACCTGCTGGAAGGTTTCATTCCAGACCTGCTGGAAGGTTTCGTTCCAGACCTGCTGGAAGGTTTCGTTCCAGACCTGCTGGAAGGTTTCATTCCAGACCTGCTGGAAGGTTTCATTCCAGACCTGCTGGAAGGTTTCATTCCAGACCTGCTGGAAGGTTTCACTCCAGACCTGCTGGAAGGTTTCATTCCAGACTTGCTGGAAGGTTTCATTCCAGACCTGCTGGAAGGTTTCATTCCAGACCTGCTGGAAGGTTTCATTCCAGACCTGCTGGAAGGTTTCATTCCAGACTTGCTGGAAGGTTTCATTCCAGACCTGCTGGAAGGTTTCATTCCAGACCTGCTGGAAGGTTTCATTCCAGACCTGCTGGAAGGTTTCATTCCAGACCTGCTGGAAGGTTTCATTCCAGACCTGCTGGAAGGTTTCATTCCAGACCTGCTGGAAGGCTTCATTCCAGACCTGCTGGAAAGTTTCATTCCAGACCTGCTGGAAGGTTTCATTCCAGACCTGCTGGAAGGTTTCATTCCAGACCTGCTGGAAGGTTTCATTCAAGACCTGCTGGAAGGTTTCATTCCAGACCTACTGGAAGGTTTCATTCCAGACCTGCTGGAAGGTTTCATTCCAGACCTGCTGGAAGGTTTCATTCCAGACCTGCTGGAAGGTTTCATTCCAGACCTGCTGGAAGGCTTCATTCCAGACCGGCTGGAAGGTTTCATTCCAGACCTGCTGGAAGGTTTCATTCCAGACCTGTTGGAAGGTTTCATTCCAGACCTGCTGGAAGGTTTCATTCCAGACCTGCTGGAAGGCTTCATTGCAGACCTGCTGGAAGGTTTCATTGCAGACCTGCTGGAAGGCTTCATTGCAGACCTGCTGGAAGGTTTCATTCCAGACCTGCTGGAAGGTTTCACTCCAGACCTGCTGGAAGGTTTCACTCCAGACCTGCTGGAAGGTTGCACTCCAGACCTGCTGGAAAGTTTCACTCCAGACCTGCTGGAAGGTTTCACTCCAGACCTGCTGGAAGGTTGCACTCCAGACCTGCTGGAAGGTTTCATTCCAGACCTGCTGGAAGGTTGCACTCCAGACCTGCTGGAAGGTTTCACTCCAGACCTGCTGGAAGGTTTCACTCCAGACCTGCTGGAAGGTTTCACTCCAGACCTTCTGGAAAGTTTCACTCAAGACCTGCTGGAAGGTTTCACTCCAGACCTGCTGGAAGGTTTCACTCCAGACCTGCTGGAAGGTTTCACTCCAGAAAGGTTTCATCCTGGTTTACGTCGGGTTAATTAATGTATTTGAGTTCCTTTTTTTTAAATATTTGACATTGATATTAATGTTGTTGCTGCTGTTACTGTTGTTGTTGTTAATGTTGTTGTTGATAGGCTTGAGGTTGGCGGGAACCGGAGATATGGCGCCAAGGGGTGGCCACGCCCACCACTCTCTCGACAGTTACCACCCGGCATTAAATTCTTAATTTACATTGTGTTAGTTCTCCCTCTGTCTCGTGCTCTTGGGCATTTCCTACCTCGCCCCTGTGACACTGCGGGTATTATTTGGCGGGATCTGTTTGGGTATTTGTGCCCTGGTGGCTGCCTGGGAAAGGGGGAAAAAAAAAAACGTTGTTTGTCTGATTAAAACCGGCAACCTGATCTGTGTTTACATTCTGCGGGATCGTGACGTCACCGTAAAGGAGATCACATTAAATTCCCCTCGACCCTGTAGCAATTTCCTTAATCTCTTTTAAACAAGCGATACACACAAAATTTCCACACCCAAAAATTGACGAGGGGGGGGAGGTGTGTTCTAGCCTCTTTTTTTTTATCTTGTGGCTCATCTCGTGGCTCACCTCGTGACTCACCTCGTTGCTCACCTCGTGGCTCACCTCGTGGCTCACCTCGTGGCTCACCTCGTTGCTCACCTCGTTGCTCACCTCGTGGCTCACCTCGTGGCTCACCTCGTGGCTCACCTCGTGGCTCACCTCGTGGCTCACCTCGTTGCTCACCTCGTTGCTCACCTCGTGGCTCACCTCGTTGCTCACCTCGTGGCTCACCTCGTTGCTCACCTCGTGTCTCACCTCGTTGCTCACCTCGTTGCTCACCTCGTTGCTCACCTCGTGGCTCACCTCGTGGCTCACCTCGTGGCTCACCTCGTGGCTCATTTCGTGGCTCACCTCGTGGCTCACCTCGTTGCTCACCTCGTTGCTCACCTCGTGGCTCACCTCGTTGTTCACCTCGTTGCTCACCTCGTGGCTCACCTCGTGGCTCACCTCGTTGTTCACCTCGTGGCTCATCTCGTTGCTCATCTCGTGGCTCACCTCGTGGCTCACCTCGTGGCTCACCTCGTTGCTCACCTCGTGGCTCACCTCGTTGCTCACCTCGTTGCTCACCTCGTGGCTCACCTCGTGGCTCACCTCGTTGCTCACCTCGTGGTTCACCTCGTGGCTCACCTCGTTGCTCACCTCGTGGCTCACCTCGTTGCTCACCTCGTTGCTCACCTCGTTGCTCACCTCGTTGCTCACCTCGTGGCTCACCTCGTTGCTCACCTCGTGGCTCACCTCGTGGCTCACCTCGTGGCTCACCTCGTGGCTCACCTCGTGGCTCACCTCGTGGCTCACCTCGTGGCTCACCTCGTTGCTCACCTCGTTGCTCACCTCGTGGCTCACCTCGTTGCTCACCTCGTGGCTCACCTCGTGGCTCACCTCGTGGCTCACCTCGTTGCTCACCTCGTGGCTCACCTCGTGGCTCACCTCGTTGCTCACCTCGTGGCTCACCTCGTTGCTCACCTCGTTGCTCACCTCGTGGCTCACCTCGTGTCTCACCTCGTGGCTCACCTCGTGGCTCACCTCGTGGCTCACCTCGTGGCTCACCTCGTGGCTCACCTCGTGGCTCACCTCGTGGCTCACCTCGTGGCTCACCTCGTGGCTCACCTCGTGGCTCACCTCGTGGCTCACCTCGTGGCTCACCTCGTGGTTCACCTCGTGGCTCACCTCGTGGTTCACCTCGTGGCTCACCTCGTGGCTCACCTCGTGGCTCACCTCGTGGCTCACCTCGTGGCTCATGCAGAGAAAACCTCTAATGGAAATAAGTCACTTTGTCTAGCCATTTTTTGAGTTATCGTGGTGAGTAATTTACACACGTGTCTTATTCATCAATAAGGACACCCAGTTGTTGCACACGTGTCTTATTCATCAATAAGGACACCCAGTTGTTGCACACGTGTCTTATTCATCAATAAGGACACCCAGGTGTTGCACACATGTCTTATTCATCAATAAGGACACCCAGGTGTTACACACGTGTCTTATTCATCAATAAGGACACCCAGTTGTTGCACACGTGTCTTATTCATCAATAAGGACACCCAGGTGTTACACACGTGTATTATTCATCAATAAGGACACCCAGGTGTTGCACATGTGTCTTATTCATCAATAAGGACACCCAGGTGTTACACATGTGTCTTATTCATCAATAAGGACACCCAGGTGTTACACACGTGTCTTATTCATCAATAAGGACACCCAGGTGTTACACATGTGTCTTATTCATCAATAAGGACACCCAGGTGTTGCACACGTGTCTTATTCATCAATAAGGACACCCAGGTGTTGCACATGTGTCTTATCTATCAGTAAGGTCACCCAGGTGTTGCACATGTGTCTTATCTATCAGTAAGGACACCCAGGTGTTGCACATGTGTCTTATTCATCAATAAGGACACCCAGGTGTTGCACACATGTCTTATTCATCAATAAGGACACCCAGGTGTTGCACATGTGTCTTATCTATCAGTAAGGACACCCAGGTGTTGCACATGTGTCTTATTCACCCTAGGCAGGTAGTTACTAGGTTCAACTATACGGGAAAACACACACACACTTTCCCCAGGCGTGGCAGCCAGTGTATCAAAGGTCATAGGTTAATTCCTCAGCAGGATGAAAGGTCAGAGGTTAATTTCCCCTCTCTCCCATCCATGGTCCTTCCTGGAAAGGTATCCAGGAAGTGGAAGTGGAAATAAAAGGGATTTCCAGTGAGCTTGTCATCCGGAAATGTCCGACGCCGTTACGTTTTGAAGTTCACGTCTAGGTGACCTTGAAGAGAGGGGAAGAAGTTCAAGTTAGCGTCTAGATGACCTTGAAGAGAGGGGAAGAAGTTCAAGTTGGCGTCTAGGTGACCTTGGAGAGAGGGGAAGAAGTTCAAGTTGGCGTCTAGGTGACCTTGAAGAGTGGGGAAGAAGTTCAAATTGGCGTCTAGGTGACCTTGAAGAGAGGGGAAGAAGTTCAAGTTAGCATCTAGGTGACCTTGAAGAGAGGGGAAGAAGTTCAAGTTGGCGTCTAGGTGACCTTGGAGAGAGGGGAAGAAGTTCAAGTTAGCGTCTAGGTGACCTTGAAGAGAGGGGAAGAAGTTCAAGTTAGCGTCTAGGTGACCTTGAAGAGAGGGGAAGAAGTTCAAGTTAGCGTCTAGGTGACCTTGAAGAGAGGGGAAGAAGTTCAAGTTAGCGTCTAGGTGACCTTGAAGAGAGGGAAGAAGTTCAAGTTGGCGTCTAGGTGACCTTGAAGAGAGGGAAGAAGTTCAAGTTGGCGTCTAGGTGACCTTGAAGAGAGGGGAAGAAATTCAAGTTGGCGTCTAGGTGACCTTGAAGAGAGGGGAAGAAGTTCAAGTTAGCGTCTAGGTGACCTTGGAGGGAGGGGAAGAAGTTCAAGTTAGCGTCTAGGTGACCTTGAAGAGAGGGGAAGAAGTTCAAGTTAGCGTCTAGGTGACCTTGAAGAGAGGGGAAGAAGTTCAAGTTGGCGTCTAGGTGACCTTGAAGAGAGGGGAAGAAGTTCAAGTTGGCGTCTAGGTGACCTTGAAGAGAGGGGAAGAAATTCAAGTTGGCGTCTAGGTGACCTTGAAGAGAGGGGAAGAAGTTCAAGTTAGCGTCTAGGTGACCTTGAAGAGAGGGGAAGAAGTTCAAGTTAGCGTCTAGGTGACCTTGGAGGGAGGGGAAGAAGTTCAAGTTAGCGTCTAGGTGACCTTGAAGAGAGGGGAAGAAGTTCAAGTTAGCGTCTAGGTGACCTTGAAGAGAGGGGAAGAAGTTCAAGTTGGCGTCTTGGTGACCTTGAAGAGGGTAAAAATTGGAGGTCCTTAATCATCTCTCCATCAAGGCCCTCTCTATCACGCAACAAGCAGTATAAGTTCACTTTATAAGTGACCTTAATGTTGGTTAATAAAAGTTTGAAGACTATCTACTACAGGAGGGTCATTAAGGCTGCATGTCACTTGTTCACCACCAGTCAAGAATACTTTAATACCTTAAATGCTGATCAAACTCTCAGTGTATATACACTGGGAGTTTAATCATACACTTCTCAGTGTATACACACTGAGAGATGTATTTCTCCCAGTGTATATACACTGAGAGGTGTATGTTTCCCAGTGTATATACACTGAGAAACATACACTCACGGTTTATATAAACTGAGAGATATTAACCTCTGGGTAAACAACATACTAGAAGTATTCTAGTATGTTAAATAATATGCTAGATCAGTCTACCTAGAACTAGACGTATAGTATTCAGGGCTTCGCTGAAATACTTAGAAAATGATGGGGACTTAAATGTACTTCCAGGTCAGATTATTATTAATATTATTATTATTATTATTATTATTATTATTATTATTATTATTATTATTATTATTACATTCATCAGTATCATCATACTCTTTCAGAAATTATTGTTCGTAACATATTAACAAAATACTGTTACTACTACTATTACTACTACTATTACTACTACTAGTACCACTTTATGACTACTGTCAATACCATTACAACTATTATTATTACTGCTGTTACTATTTCTACTACTACTACTATTACTACTAATATTACTACCACTTCTACTATCACTACTACTATTACTGCTATTACTACTACTATTACTACTGCTATTACTACTACTATTACTACTACTATTACTGGTATCACTATAATCTGTCATGATATGACGACAAAGACAATTATTTTGAAAGAGAATTATACGCTTACAGAGAGATTATCAGCGATTATTTGAAGATGTACAGGAACCTGTGGACACACACACACACACACATCTCTGTCTTATGTACAGACATCTGCACAAATGTTGCCTGGGGCAGGTGTACAGGTGTGACGCAACACCTGTGATGGTAATATTGCTGGTACTGTTAATAGTATTTTGGTTCGTCTGATACTACTGGTGATGTGGTAATTTATATATATATATATATATATATATATATATATATATATATATATATATATGTGGTGCCGATTAGGTAAAACTTGCGATTTTGGCTTAAATAGCAACGCTCACCTTGCCATATAAGACAAGTGAAAATTTGTGTATGCAATAATTTCGCCAAAATCATTCTGAAAATAACGAAAAAAATATATTTCATTGTGTTTGTTTATTATTAAATTAATGTTAACGTATCTAAAATATATTTAGTTGGGTTAGGCTAAATTAAATTGCACTTGTTGTAATAAGATTAGGTAGGTTTTCAAAGTTTCTCTTAGTACAAAATTATAAATTCTTACATTAACATAAATGAAAAAATATATCTTTAAACGTATAAGAGAAAATTTTAGAAAGGACTTAATTTTAGATGAGTTCTTGCTAATTGACCAGTTTTACCTAATCGGCACGACATATATATATATATATATATATATATATATATATATATATATATATATATATTTTTTTTTTTTTATTAACACATCGGCCGATTCCCACCAAGGCAGGGTTGCCCGAAAAAAAAACTTTCATCATCATTCACTCCATCACTGTCTTGCCAGAGGGGTGCTTTACACTACAGTTATAAAACTGCAACATTAACACCCCTCCTTCAGAGTGCCGGCACTGTACTTCCCATCTCCAGAACTCAAGTCCGGCCTGCCGGTTTCCTGAATCCCTTCATAAATGTTACTTTGCTCACACTCCAACAGCACGTCAAGTATTAAAAAACCCTATGCCTCCATTCACTCCTATCAAATACGCTCACACATGCTTGCTGGAAGTCCAAGCCCCTCGCACACAAAACTTCCTTTACCCCTCCCTCCAACCTTTCCTAGGCCGACCCCTACCCCGCCTTCCCTCCACTACAGATTTATACACTCTCGAAGTCACTCTGTCTCGTTCCATTATCTTATATATATATATATATATATATATATATATATATATATATATATATATATATATATATATATATATATATATATATATATATATATATATATATATATATAAGAAAGGAGGAACACTGCAGCAGGCCTACTGGCTCATACTAGGTTGATCCTTCTCAAACCCAAAAATATTTGGCCAACCCATTTTCAATAATAATAATAATGATAATAGTAATAATAATAAGTCACATTCGAGAATAAATAAGCGTGGTCAACATTTGCAGTGTACTGGAGACCTTCTTCAGGCAGTACTGAAGCAGGTGGAGGGAAGCACAGGTGTGTGTGCAAAATGTTTGGTGCTCAGCAAAATAAGATCACTGAAACAGGCCTTCTTGAGAAGCACTGTAGTAGGCCTACTGGCAGTGTAGTAGGCCTGTTGGCCCATACTCTCTGACTTCACCTGTGAGCAAAAAGTGGGTTATAATAAGTGTTTATGTACCTGGAGAAGAGAGGAGTGTAGAGGAGAGAGAGAGAGAGAGAGAGAGAGAGAGAGAGAGATTTTGGAAGATGTTAAATCAGTGTTTATAGAATTTTGAACCAAGTGAGAGAGTAATTGTGGGTTGAGGACAATTCCACTGCTCGAATTGAGGAAGGAATATATCTACTTTTACTTTGGATGAGTTAGCAGAGTTTTTCTATTCCCAGAGCCCGGTCATAGGCCAGGCTCGTCTGGTGCTAGCCTGGTCAACCAGGCTGTTGCTGCCGGTGGCTCGCAGCCCCACATATCCATCACAGCCTGGTTTATCTGACACCTGGCGAGGATACTTCTAGATCAGCACACTTTACATAGCCAAATTAATCCAGCTTTAAATTCATTAAATTTGCAAGGGAAGACCGACCTGACTTTGATGGAGGGCACGGCTTAGGGATCTTTCAGTTCCCTAGGGAACTGAAGTCTAGTTCCCTAGACTAAAGTCTAGTTCCCTAGACTAAAGTCTAGTTCCCTAGACTAAAGTCTAGTTCCCTAGACTAAAGTCTAGTTCCCTAGATTGAAGTCTAGTTCCCTAGACTAGTCTAGTTCCCTAGATTGAAGTCTAGTTCCCTAGACTAAAGTCTAGTTCCCTAGATTGAAGTCTAGTTCCCTAGACTAGTCTAGTTCCCTAGATTGAAGTCTAGTTCCCTAGACTAAAGTCTAGTTCCCTAGATTGAAGTCTAGTTCCCTAGACTGAAGTCTAGTTCCCTAGATTGAAGTCTAGTTGCCTAGACTAGAACGTCCAGCCTGTGTTGACGTCAAGGACCCCAGTGGGAATAAGTCACTTTGTCTGACTTTTGGGGGGTTACCCTGGGTAACTTTTGGGGGGTTACCCTGGGTAACTTTTGGGGGGTTACCCTGGGTGACTTTTGGGGGGTTACCCTGGGTAACGTTTGGGGGGTTACCCTGGGATAATTTACACATATGCTGCTATGTATGATAATCTATGTAACTGCTCTGATAATATTGTTAATTGTAAGTGATTGTCTGATCTGCCTCTGCAACACATAACTTGCACTGATAGCACCAACAGCACCAGCATGACCACTAAAACTAACAGCAGCGGTAGCAACAACTTGACAACCACAAAAACAGCAAAAGCAACAACAACGGCAGCAACAACAGCACCTCCAACAACAGTAGCTACAACAGCACCTCCAACAACAGTAGCTACAACCATCTCCAACAACAGTAGCAACAACAGCACCTCCAACAAGAGTAGCAACAACAGTACCTCCAACAACAGCACCTCCAACAACAGTAGCAACAACTGCACCTCCAACAACAGTAGCAACAACTGCACCTCCAACAACAGTAGCAACAACTGCACCTCCAACAACAGTAGCAACAACAGCACCTCTAACAACAGTAGCAACAACTGCACCTCTAACAACAGTAGCAACAACAGCACCTCCAACAACAGTAGCAACAACAGCACCTCTAACAACAGTAGCAACAACTGCACCTCCAACAACATTAGCAACAACTGCACCTCAAACAACAGTAGCAACAACAGCACCTCTAACAACAGTAGCAACAACTGCACCTCCAACAACAGTAGCAACAACTGCACCTCAACAACAGTAGCAACAACAGCACCTCTAACAACAGTAGCAACAACAGCACCTCCAACAACAGTAGCAACAACAGCACCTCCAACAACAGTGGCAACAACAGCACCTGTAACAACAGCACCAGCAACAACAGCACCTCCAACAACAGTAGCAACACTCTCAACAGTACACCAACAGTACTGTTTGTGACTACTCCAGGCTATCACAGTCAATATCTCGCTGCTAAGACTACTAACGAACGCCTGGAGCAAGATCTTCCACACCTACCACTCTAATTGCCTTGTTACCGCTCGTTACCTAATCATCAGCCCCTCGTTAGCTCTCTACACTTTCTTTGCCAACTGTTTAACTGATTGGACCTACTGACTAGGCTCGTTAGGCTTAATTATGCTTGTCTGCCTCCTAATTACCACCAATAAGAAGTATTAGCTTGTTAGATGTTAGGACTTAGGGTGTCGTTAGGTCGTAGTTAGAGTGTCATTATGCGATAATTAGGATATTGTTAGATCATAGCTAAAGTTAGGCACTAATTATTGTTATAGAAATAATTGGGCAATTACACTATAATTCCTAGCAGTTATACCATAGAGAATTAGACACATGTACAACATCTGGGTGTCTTTATCTGTAGACGTTTCGCCCTCCAGTGGCTTTATCAGTACAAATTCAAGAGCATAATGGGAAGACCGTAGCAATGTATATACACAAAACGAGGTAATCAGTCCCAACTCCAAGTCTGAGAGACTGAAGAGATAGTTAGCTGATGTTATATCCCAGGGTAGTTAGGTGGTGGTGGTAGTTATATCCCAGGGTAGTTAGGTGTGGTGGTAGTTATATCCCAGGGTAGTTAGGTGGTGGTGGTAGTTATATCCCAGGGTAGTTAGGTGATGGTGGTAGTTATATCCCAGGGTAGTTAGGTGATGGTGGTAGTTATATCCCAGGGTAGTTAGGTGGTGGTGGTAGTTATATCCCAGGGTAGTTAGTGGTGGTGGTAGTTATATCCCAGGGTAGTTAGGTGATGGTGGTAGTTATATCCCAGGGTAGTTAGGTGATGGTGGTAGTTATCCCAGGGTAGTTAGGTGATGGTGGTAGTTATATCCCAGGGTAGTTAGGTGATGGTGGTAGTTATATCCCAGGGTAGTTAGGTGATGGTGGTAGTTATATCCCAGGGTAGTTAGGTGGTGGTGGTAGTTATATCCCAGGGTAGTTAGGTGATGGTGGTAGTTATATCCCAGGGTAGTTAGGTGGTGGTGGTAGTTATATCCCAGGGTAGTTAGGTGATGGTGGTAGTTATATCCCAGGGTAGTTAGGTGGTGGTGGTAGTTATATCCCAGGGTAGTTAGGTGATGGTGGTAGTTATATCCCAGGGTAGTTAGGGTGGTGGTAGTTATATCCCAGGGTAGTTAGGTGATGGTGGTAGTTATATCCCAGGGTAGTTAGTGGTGGTAGTTATATCCCAGGGATGGGTGGTAGTTATATCCCAGGGTAGTTAGGTGATGGTGGTAGTTATATCCCAGGGTAGTTAGGTGATGGTGGTAGTTATATCCCAGGGTAGTTAGGTGATGGTGGTAGTTATATCCCAGGGTAGTTAGGTGGTGGTGGTAGTTATATCCCAGGGTAGTTAGGTGATGGTGGTAGTTATATCCCAGGGTAGTTAGGTGGTGGTGGTAGTTATATCCCAGGGTAGTTAGGTGATGGTGGTAGTTATATCCCAGGGTAGTTAGGTGGTGGTGGTAGTTATATCCCAGGGTAGTTAGGTGATGGTGGTAGTTATATCCCAGGGTAGTTGGTGTGTGGAGTAATCCCAGGGTAGTTAGGTGATGGTGAGTTATATCCCAGGGTAGTTAGGTGATGGTGGTAGTTATATCCCAGGGTAGTTAGGTGTGGTGGTAGTTATATCCCAGGGTAGTTAGGTGATGGTGGTAGTTATATCCCAGGGTAGTTAGGTGGTGGTGGTAGTTATATCCCAGGGTAGTTAGGTGATGGTGGTAGTTATATCCCAGGGTAGTTAGGTGGTGGTGGTAGTTATATCCCAGGGTAGTTAGGTGGTGGTGGTAGTTATATCCCAGGGTAGTTAGGTGATGGTGGTAGTTATATCCCAGGGTAGTTAGGTGATGGTGGTAGTTATATCCCAGGGTAGTTAGGTGATGGTGGTAGTTATATCCCAGGGTAGTTCTAGGTGATGGTGGTAGTTATATCCCAGGTATCTCT
>WNWK01001359.1:42500-52500 GCA_009830355.1 Cherax destructor
GTACACTGTGAGGTGTTTCTCAGTGTATGTACACTGTGAGGTGTCTCAGTGTATGTACACTGTGAGGTGTCTCTCATTGTATGTACACTGTGAGGTGTCTCAGTGTATGTATACTGTGAGGTGTCTCAGTGTATGTACACTGTGAGGTGTCTCAGTGTATGTACACTGTGAGGTGTCTCAGTGTATGTACACTGTGAGGTGTCTCAGTGTATGTACACTGTGAGGTGTCTCAGTGTATGTACACTGTGAGGTGTCTCAGTGTATGTACACTGTGAGGTGTCTCAGTGTATGTACACTGTGAGGTGTCTCAGTGTATGTACACTGTGAGGTGTCTCAGTGTATGTACACTGTGAGGTGTCTCAGTGTATGTACACTGTGAGGTGTCTCAGTGTATGTACACTGTGAGGTGTCTCAGTGTATGTACACTGTGAGGTGTCTCACTGTATGTACACTGTGAGGTGTCTCAGTGTATGTACACTGTGAGGTGTCTCACTGTATGTACACTGTGAGGTGCCTCTCAGTGTATGTACACTGTGAGGTGTTTCTCAGTGTATGTACACTGTGAGGTGTCTCTCAGTGTATGTACACTGTGAGGTGTCTCGGTGTATGTACACTGTGAGGTGTCTCTCAGTGTATGTACACTGTGAGGTGTCTCTCAGTGTATGTACACTGTGAGGTGTCTCTCAGTGTATGTACACTGTGAGGTGTCTCAGTGTATGTACACTGTGAGGTATTTCTCAGTGTATGTACACTGTGAGGTGTTTCTCAGTGTATGTACACTGTGAGGTGTCTCAGTGTATGTACACTGTGAGGTGTCTCAGTGTATGTACACTGTGAGGTGTCTCTCAGTGTATGTACACTGTGAGGTGTCTCTCAGTGTATGTACACTGTGAGGTGTCTCAGTATATGTACACTGTTACGTATCTCTCAGTGTATGTACACTGTGAAGTGTATGTCTCTAAGTGTATATACACTGTGATGTGTTTGTCAGTGTATGTACACTGTGAGGTGTATGTCTCAGTGTATGTACACTGTGAGGTGTATGTCTCTGTATATACACTGTGAGGTGTATATCAGTGTATATACACAGAGTTTAATCCACATTTTAAGTATTAAAGTATTCTTGGTTGGTGAACAGGTAAAGTCCAGCCTAATAACCCTGATGTAGTAGATAGGCTTGAAACTGGATTATGTTATGTTCCTGGAAAGTACTGATCATGCGGTATTAAAGGGATTACTTGAAGATTACTGTGTGTTGCTGGTATCGTGATATATGTGGTGTGTTGCTGGTACCGTGATATTTGTGGTGTGTTGCTGGTACCGTGATATATGTGGTGTGTTGCTGGTACCGTGATATTTGTGGTATGTTGCTGGTACCGTGGTATATGTGGTGTGTTGCTGGTACCGTGATATTTGTGGTGTGTTGCTGGTACCGTGATATATGTGGTGTGTTGCTGGTACCGTGATATTTGTGGTGTGTTGCTGGTACCGTGATATTTGTGGTGTGTTGCTGGTACCGTGATATTTGTGGTGTGTTGCTGGTACCGTGATATATGTGGTGTGTGGCTGGTACCGTGATATATGTGGTGTGTTGCTGGTACCGTGATATTTGTGGTGTGTTGCTGGTACCGTGATATTTGTGGTGTGTTGCTGGTACCGTGATATTTGTGGTGTGTTGCTGGTACCGTGATATTTGCGGTGTTGCAAATACCCTAATATTTACTGTGTGTTGCAAGTACCGTAATATTTACTGTGTGTTGCAAGCACCATAATAATTTCACTATATTACTTTGTAAATTTACCGATGTAAGTCAACCAAAAATATGTGTTTGATTTTTAAGGTGGTTCCTGCAACACACGTTGCTTATATAAGACGGGAACTCCATGGCTAAACCTTTCCACTAACTTCTCCCCTTTTTATTCCCCTTACATTATTGTGATTAACTTCTCCCCTTTAGCAGGTTATTTACAGTATGGTTCTTTAATATTTAAAAGTCGATTCAACTATTTCTTAGAAACTCGCTTCAAAAAAATCATGTTGTCTGAACCGAAGTTGATGACAAAGTGTGTGTTGCCGGAACTGCCTTATAAAGATGTGTTGCTGGAGCCGCCTTGTGAAGTAAAGTGTGTTACTGAAACCGCCCCAGGGTAACAAAAATACGCTAAGTTGCCGGAACTGTCTTGAAAATAATGTGTGTTGCTGAGGCCGCCTCAGCCAGGACAACACAAACATAAACAGAGACAGCAAGGAAGATACTCAACCTGACAGACACGAGTCAGGGGAGAGTTGAAGAAAGGTTGGAGGCTAATGGAAATTGAGAGAAAGAGAGAGGGAACTGTATACCACTGGTTCTACTTATGGTTACTACCAGCACTAATACCTCAGTCACAACCAACTATTCTAACACTAGTACTACTATTACTATTATTGGTTGTCACGTTGTCAACTGATCGTCCTGGTCCAGCGCTGAACAAACATTGGGAACCTGTTGACCCCAGACTGCCCCAACAACCACTGAATGAATACCACAGTCCGCATTTGTTTAGTGAGGGTGTTGTGAGTGGCCTGGTGAGGCAGCGAGTGCCCATGGCAACATCTCCCTCCTGTCCTCCATCACACACCCAGTGTCTTGTCTGACACATGTATAAGTGGTCATGGAGGCTCTGACAGTATATAAGCAACTTCTCTGTGTATGTCCTCTACTTTTCTCAATATTGATGGATGGAACACGTCGACTTCAGGTTGAGGGACTGATTACCTCATTCTCCTACTCATCTTTCACCGGTCTTCTCTGCATTGGACTGAAGAAGCCACTGACTGGAGAAACGTTTCTTCATTAAAGATTCCCAAATGCTGTGCAAATGTCTCTCATTCTTCAACTTGTGTGTTTTTCAGACATAACTGGTAGTTATAAATCAGGAAAGACTTATAGGAAAGAACAGACTGCATTTTCCTGGACTGCAAGAGAGAAACCGACAGTGTGTCTCGGGAGAAACCGACCACCATCCTCAGAGACAACTTTCACCTCCAGAGAAACCGTAGAGGAACAAGAAGAAGAATCTTAATGGTGGGGAGATTTTGAAAGCCGCTGACCTTCGCTACTGAAGGAATTATTTGTAAACTGGAGCTCTCAGCTCTAAGTGAAGGAACTCAAGGAACAGCTCTCAGCTCTAAGTGAAGGAACTCAAGGAACAGCTCTCAGCTCTAAGTGAAGGAACTCAAGGAACAGCTCTCAGCTCTAAGTGAAGGAACTCAAGGAACAGCTCTCAGCTCTAAGTGAAGGAACTCAAGGAACAGCTCTCAGCTCTAAGTGAAGGAACTCAAGGAACAGCTCTCAGCTCTAAGTGAAGGAACTCAAGGAACAGCTCTCAGCTCTAAGTGAAGGAACTCAAGGAACAGCTCTCAGCTCTAAGTGAAGAAACTCAAGGAACAGCTCTCAGCTCTAAGTGAAGGAACTCAAGGAACAGCTCTCAGCTCTAAGTGAAGGAACTCAAGGAACAGCTCTCAGCTCTAAGTGAAGAAACTCAAGGAACAGCTCTCAGCTCTAAGTGAAGGAACTCAAGGAACAGCTGAAGGAAATGAAAGACTTGAAGGCTTTGTAAGAACAAGGTGGGAGGAATACTTGGCTACTACACGTATGACTTGGCTACTACACGTATGACTTGGCTACTACACGTATGACTTGGCTACTACACGTATGACTTGGCTACTACACGTATGACTTGGCTACTACACGTATGACTTGGCTACTACACGTATGACTTGGCTACTACACGTATGACTTGGCTACTACACGTATGACTTGGCTACTACACGTATGACTTGGCTACTACACGTATGACTTGGCTACTACACGTATGACTTGGCTACTACACGTATGACTTGGCTACTACACGTATGACTTGGCTACTACACGTATGACTTGGCTACAACACGTATGACTTGGCTACTACACGTATGACCTGGGATTAAAGAAACCTTCAAACAACCCTTCAAGAAACACTCTCTCTCTTCTCTCTCTCTCTCTCTCTCTCTCTCTCTCTCTCTCTCTCTCCTCTCTCACACACACACACACACACACACACACACACACACAACATAAAACATATATTCTCTGAATCGTAAAAATTTTGGAAGCAGTAGTGGAACCGAAACATTGGCAGGCTGGGAAAAAATAAAGCCAGGAGTTATGGTTAAGATAGAGAGCTTCAGACATGAAAATGGGCACAAGACATAGAAAATGGGGCCACGGCATCTGTGGAAGGGAGTCGACCCCATTAATAATGGCGAATGAAACCCATATCTGAGAAAAAGGGGGATTTAAGTGACTTAGAAAGCAGTGCAATAATAATTGGCATGTACTCTCTCTCTCTCAATTCATCTTCTCTCATCTCTATCTACTCTCTTTCTCTTCTCTTCTCTTCTCTCTCTCTCTCTCTCTCTCTCTCTCTCTCTCTCTCTCTCTCTCTCTCTCTCTCTCTCTCTCTCTCTCTCTCTCTCTCATTCTCTGTGTCTGTGTTTCTGTCTTTGTCTGTCTCTCTGTTTCTCTGTCTTATTCTCTGTCTGTCTCTCTGTCTCTCATTCTCTGTCTGTCTCTCTGTCTTTGTCTCTCTGTTTCTCTCTCTCTCATAACCTTATATGTATATAAGAAGGAATATGTCTTCATTAAGTATGTCCAGAGGGGAAAACGAGGGGTTGTTGACCCCATTTCTCTCTCCCCTTACCCTTTCACGCAAGACAAATAATTCCCCCCTTTTCTTTTTTCTTCTTTCCCTACCCCTTCCTCTTTCTCAAGCTTCTCCTCTCCCTCGTCTCCTTTCTCCTCCCACTCTTCCGCATATCTTTTCCTCTTCCTTCATCAAGGCCACGACCGTTCACTCTACTGTCAACACACACACACACACACCAGATCTTAAATTCCGTCAACCGTCAGTAACTTTTATAAAAGGTCCTGTTTAATAAAACCTTTATATATTACACTGTGAATTAAAATGGAAATAAAGATCACATAAAAAAAATCCTCTTATATAGTGCCAGTAAACTTTTATTTCAACGACAACTTCAATAAAAATGTTGTATTGAGGAGAATATCAACACGGAGGAGGAAGAACCATCGTACCGGCTGGAAAACAATATGGCTGCCGCATCCGCTTCCCCTCGCGTTGCCATGACAACCAGGGTAAACAATCTCTCTCTCTCTCTCTCTCTCTCTCTCTCTCTCTCTCTCTTTACTACTCAATATAATATTCCTATACTATTCAGCTTAACTTTGTCAAGTGTCACGGTGTACTTTCCGCTGGCGGCAGATAGATGGATAGATAGATAGTTAAATAGATAGATAGATAGGCTGATAAAGCTGCAGAAAGTAATATAATACGTTAATTAGTTGTGAGGATGTGTGGCGTGTGTGTGTGTGGCGCCTCAGCGTCAGCAGCTGACTCCAGCTGACTTGACTGACACTTTGTAAAGGCTGGGTGGTGGTGGTGGGGGGTAGGGTGCACTGCTGAGTGGGTGGTTGAGAGAGTATGATGGGTAGGATGAGTGGGAGTGGGAGTTTGAGTGGGTGAGAGAAGTGAAGGGTGAGTGTTGGTGCGAGAGTGAGTGCGTGTGGGTCAGTCAGTGTATGGGAGGGAAGTGTATATGAGAGGGGAGTTTATATGGCAAGGAAGTGTGTATGAGAGGGGAGTGTATGAAAGGTGAGTGTGTATGAGGAAAGTGTGTATGAGAAGGGAGTGTATGAAAGGTGAGTGTGTATGAGCGGAGTGTGAGAGGGGAATGTATATGAGTAGAGATGGGAGTGTGTATTTGAGAGGAATGTATATGAGAGAGGAGTGTGTATGAGAGGGGAGAGAGAGAGAGAGCTCACCTATTTGTGGTTGGAAGGGTCGAGTCACAGCTCTTGGAGTGTGTGTGTGGGGGGGGTATATGTGTGTATATATGTGGGTGGTAGAATCCGGCCCACCCACCCGCCCACACAGGCTGTACCTGGTGGACATACAAATCAATACCCAGTACATTTGCTAAATCAGTTTTACTATGAGCTTAAAATACCACAAATTCCTTCGCTTTAAATTCCACTTCAGAGCAAATTTTTCCAAGTCAGCGTTTCCAATGGTATATATGTATGATTGTATATGTGTACTTGCTAAATGTATACCGAGGAGTGTATACATCTCTGTTTGTTGTTCTGTACCAGACAATAACAATGACAGCTACTACTAGTATCACTACCACTGCTACTGCTGCTATTACTACTAGTATCAGTACCACTGCTACTGCTGCTATTACTACTAGTATCAGTACCACTGCTACTGCTGCTATTACTACTAGTATCAGTACCACTGCTACTGCTGCTATTACTACTAGTATCAGTACCACTGCTACTGCTGCTATTACTACTAGTATCACTACCACTGCTACTGCTGCTATTACTACTAGTATCAGTACCACTGCTACTGCTGCTACTACTAGTATTACTACTAGTATCACTACCACTGCTACTGCTGCTACTACTACTAGTATCAGTACCACTGCTACTGCTGCTATTACTACTAGTATCAGTACCACTGCTACTGCTGCTACTACTAGTATCACTACCACTGCTACTGCTGCTATTACTACTAGTATCACTACCACTGCTACTGCTGCTATTACTACTAGTATCAGTACCACTGCTACTGCTGCTATTACTACTAGTATCAGTACCACTGCTACTGCTACTACTACTAGTATCACTACCACTGCTACTGCTGCTATTACTACTAGTATCAGTACCACTGCTACTGCTGCTATTACTACTAGTATCAGTACCACTGCTACTGCTGCTACTACTACTAGTATTACTACTAGTATCACTACCACTGCTACTGCTGCTACTACTACTAGTATCACTACCACTGCTACTGCTGCTATTACTACTAGTATCAGTACCACTGCTACTGCTGCTACTACTAGTATTACTACTAGTATCACTACCACTGCTACTGCTGCTACTACTACTAGTATCACTACCACTGCTACTGCTGCTATTACTACTAGTATCAGTACCACTGCTACTGCTGCTACTACTAGTATTACTACTAGTATCACTACCACTGCTACTGCTGCTATACTACTAGTATCACTACCACTGCTACTGCTGCTATTACTACTAGTATCAGTACCACTGCTACTGCTGCTACTACTAGTATTACTACTAGTATCACTACCACTGCTACTGCTGCTACTACTACTAGTATCACTACCACTGCTACTGCTGCTACTACTACTAGTATCACTACCACTGCTACTGCTGCTACTACTAGTATATACACTGCTATCACTACCACTGCTACTGCTGCTACTACTACTAGTATCACTACCACTGCTACTGCTGCTACTACTACTAGTATCACTACCACTGCTACTGCTGCTATTACTACTAGTATCAGTACCACTGCTATTAATACTACCACTACTACTACTACTACTGCTACTACTACTAGTATCACTACCACTGCTACTGCTGCTATTACTACTAGTATCACTACCACTGCTACTGCTGCTATTACTACTAGTATCAGTACACTGCTATTTATACTACCACTACTACTACTACTGCTACTACTACTAGTATCAGTACCACTGCTACTGCTGCTATTACTACTAGTATCAGTACCACTGCTACTGCTACTACTACTACTACTGCTACTACTACTAGTATCACTACCACTGCTACTGCTGCTATTACTACTAGTATCAGTACCACTGCTACTGCTGCTACTACTACTAGTATTACTACTAGTATCACTACCACTGCTACTGCTGCTATTACTACTAGTATCAGTACCACTGCTACTGCTGCTATTACTACTAGTATCAGTACCACTGCTACTGCTGCTATTACTACTAGTATCAGTACCACTGCTATTAATACTACCACTACTACTACTACTACTGCTACTACTAGTAGTATCAGTACCACTGCTATTAATACTACCATTACTACTACTACTACTAGTATCACTACCACTGCTACTGCTGCTACTACTACTACTATTACTACTAGTATCAGTACCACTGCTACTGCTGCTATTACTACTAGTATCACTACCACTGCTACTGCAGCTACTACTACTACTATTACTACTAGTATCAGTACCACTGCTACTGCAGCTACTACTACTACTATTACTACTAGTATCAGTACCACTGCTACTGCTGCTACTACTACTACTATTACTACTAGTATCACTACCACTGCTACTGCTGCTACTACTACTAGTATCAGTACCACTGCTATTAATACTACCACTACTACTACTACTACTGCTACTACTACTAGTATCAGCACCACTGCTATTAATACTACTACTACTACTACTAGTATCACTACCACTGCTACTACTACTACTACTACTATTACTACTACTACTATTATTACTACTACTACTGGTAGTATCACTACCACTGCAACTACTACTGCTACTATTGCTATTACTACTACTACTATTGCTATTACTACTACTACTATTGCTATTACTACTACTACTATTGCTATTACTACTACTACTATTGCTATTACTACTACTACTATTGCTATTACTACGACTACTGCAGCTACATTTTCTCACCAGTCTACGTTCTGTATTGTGTTGTATAATACATTACTGGAATAAACTGTATATTGTATAAATCAACCCCCCCCCCACAATAAACTTCAACTTGTATAACAAAACGAATCCCAATAACTGAACAAATATTTAATTATTGTAGTTTGAGAGAGAGAGAGAGAGAGAGAGAGAGAGAGAGAGAGAGAGAGAGAGAGAGAGAGAGAGAGAGAGAAGAGAGAGAGAGAGAGAGAGAGAGAGAGAGACTCGAGTAAGTTAAACCTGGCAGGTTCCGTCCGTAGAGTTAAATTTTTATAGACCATCAGTTATACCTTAACACATCGGCCGTCTCCAAGGCAGGGTGGACCGTCAAAGAAAAACTTTCATCATCATTCACTCCATCACTGTCTTGCCATTTGTAATTTGTTCTCTGTGATGAGACGAGTCCGTCTTCCGACTGTCATTAATTACCTTCATTAGACTTGCAATGGGATAATTAATGTGATGGTTATTAAGGGGTAATGGGTCGATTAATGGTGTATAAAATAGTGATTATAGTCATGACAGCATTTGATGATGTCGTTGTGATGATGATCATCATCATCACTATAGTTATAATGTAAAGTGGAATAACAGTAAGGACAACAGCGAGAAGAGAGCAACAATAACAGTAGCAGCAACAACAGTAGCAACAACAGTAGCGCCAACAACAACAGTAACGCCAACAACAACAGTAGCAACAACAACATCAGCAACAGCAACAACAGTAGGAACAACAGCAACAACACACAAACAACAACTTTCCCGTCAGCACTCGTAATCATTTTCCTCTGTTGTCGTGATCATTACCGTTGTGCCGTTGCTTCTTCCGTTTACCATACTCATAACTTTACCGTTTTCTCTAACTTTATTATTATCTCCCTCCTTTACGTTTATTCATTAATAAAGGAGGAATAGATGGATAATTAGAGAGAGAGAGAGAGAGAGAGAGAGAGAGAGAGAGAGAGAGACCCCCCACGGACTTTAAATATACCCTGCAATTGCTTGTCTTTGTAAATAAACTCAATTGACAATATAATTGAGTGTAATTGAAGGTCACTTCTGAAGGTTACTTGGCCTGCTGGTTGATGGTGTGTGTGTGTGTGTGTATGTGATCAACCAAGCTGTTGTTGCTAGCCTCACGTAAACCATTGTATGCACCACAGCCCGGCTGATCAGCAACTCAAGTTTCTTCTTAAAGGCAGCTAGAGATCTGCTGGTAATTCTCTTATGCACGCTGTGGATTGAAGAGTCTTGGGCCCCACACGCTTGTGTACTCAGTGCACTGCTACTGTTCATTAGAGGTATTTTGCACTTTCTCCAGTCTCTTAATTTCATAAGGAGGGATTTATGGGTGCAGATTTGGGACCAA
>WNWK01001359.1:57500-72500 GCA_009830355.1 Cherax destructor
AACGGGGGGAGGGGGAGAGCACAACACACTAATGAGACGAATTTTTCTGAAAATTCTTTGTAATTTTTTTAACGGATCACGCGATGGCAACACCCAACCTGGCTGCCAGCCGTACAAGGATAACTGCCAGCCGTACGAGTTTAAGCTGCCAGGCGTACGAGCCTAGCTGCCAGTCGTACCAACCTAGCTACCAGTCGTACCAGTCTAGCTACCAGTCATACCAGCCTAGCTACCAGTCGTACCAACCTAGCTACCAGTCATACCAGTCTAGATACCAGACGTACCAACCTAGTTACTAGTCTAGCTACCAGACGTACCAGTCTAGCTACCAGACGTACCAGTCTAGCTACCAGTCGTACCAGTCTAGATACCAGACGTACCAACCTAGCTACCAGACGTACCAGTCTAGCTACCAGACGTACCAGTCTAGCTACCAGTCGTACCAGTCTAGATACCAGACGTACCAACCTAGCTACCAGACGTACCAGTCTAGCTACCAGTCGTACCAGTCTAGATACCAGACGTACCAACCTAGCTACCAGACGTACCAGTCTAGCTACCAGACGTACCAGTCTAGCTACCAGTCGTACCAGTCTAGATACCAGACGTACCAACCTAGCTACCAGACGTACCAGTCTAGCTACCAGACGTACCAGTCTAGCTACCAGTCGTACCAGTCTAGATACCAGACGTACCAACCTAGCTACCAGACGTACCAGTCTAGCTACCAGACGTACCAGTCTAGCTACCAGTCGTACCAGTCTAGATACCAGACGTACCAACCTAGCTACCAGACGTACCAGTCTAGCTACCATACGTACCAGTCTAGCTACCAGTCGTACCAGTCTAGATACCAGACGTACCAACCTAGCTACCAGACGTACCAGTCTAGCTACCAGACGTACCAGTCTAGCTACCAGTCGTACCAGTCTAGATACCAGACGTACCAACCTAGCTACCAGACGTACCAGTCTAGCTACCATACGTACCAGTCTAGCTACCAAACGTACCAGTCTAGCTATCAGTCATACCAGTCTAGCTACCAAACGTACCAACCTAGCTACCAGTCGTACCAACCTCCTACCTGCCAGACGTACCATCCTAGCTGCCAGACGTATGACCACCAGAAAAATAACTGCTGTCGGGGCAAGAAGAGGGTAATACGTCTCAGTGCTTCACTTTAGACGACGTTTCGCCCACCGAGGGGGGGGGGGGAAACGTGTAAGAAAAACTTGGCCTGCATTACCAAAAAAGACAAAAGAGGTTATCGTACCGTAT
Source organism: Cherax destructor (assembly GCA_009830355.1). Taxonomy (NCBI): domain Eukaryota; kingdom Metazoa; phylum Arthropoda; class Malacostraca; order Decapoda; family Parastacidae; genus Cherax; species Cherax destructor. The sequence goes on from WNWK01001359.1 coordinate 58,779, forward strand.
CGATATTTATATTCACAACTGCAGTGAGATTTTTTGTTATGTCTTGCACGCTAACTTGGTGTTATTTATACTTGTTTATTTCCTTGCTTCCGTCTTTCCTTCCTTGCTTCTCCTTTACTCCATGCTTCCTTGCTTTTCCTGTCTCCTTGCTTCCTTGCTTCTCCTTTACTCCTTGCTTCCTTGCTTCTCCCTGACCTCTTCCTTCTCCTTGTTTGCTTCTCTTTGACCCCTTGCTTGCTTCTCCTTGACCCCTTGCTTGCTTCTCCTTGACCCCTTACTTGCTTGCTTCTCCTTGACCCCTTGCTTGCTTCTCCTTGACCCCTTGCTTGCTTCTCCTTGACCCCTTACTTGCTTGCTTCTCCTTGACCCCTTACTTGCTTCTCCTTGACCCCTTACTTGCTTGCTTCTCCTTGACCCCTTACTTGCTTGCTTCTCCTTGACCCCTTACTTGCTTCTCCTTGACCCCTTGCTTGCTTGCTTCTCCTTGACCTCTTACTTGCTTGCTTCTCCTTGACCCCTTGCTTGCTTGCTTCTCCTTGACCCCTTACTTGCTTGCTTCTCCTTGACCCCTTACTTGCTTGCTTCTCCTTGACCCCTTGCTTGCTTCTCCTTGACCCCTTGCTTGCTTGCTTCTCCTTGACCCCTTGCTTGCTTCTCCTTGACCCCTTGCTTGCTTCTCCTTGACCCCTTGCTTGCTTGCTTCTCCTTGACCCCTTGCTTGCTTGCTTCTCCTTGACCCCTTGCTTGCTTCTCATTGACCCCTTGCTTGCTTGCTTCTCCTTGACCCCTTGCTTGCTTGCTTGCTTCTCCTTGACCCCTTGCTTGCTTGCTTATCCTTGACCCCTTACTTGCTTGCTTGCTTCTCCTTGACCCCTTGCTTGCTTGCTTCTCCTTGACCCCTTACTTGCTTGCTTGCTTCTCCTTGACCCCTTACTTGCTTGCTTCTTTCCTTGACCCTTGCTTCTTGCTTCCTCCTTGACCCCTTGCTTGCTTGCTTCTCCTTGACCCCTTACTTGTCTTGCTTGCTTCTCCTTGACCCTTGCTTGCTTGCTTCTCCTTGACCCCTTGCTTGCTTGCTTCTCCTTGACCCCTTGCTTGCTTCTCCTTGACCCCCTTGACTTCTTGCTTGCTTCTCCTTGACCCTTCTTGCTTGCTTCTCCTTGACCCCTTGCTTGCTTCTCCTTGACCCCTTGCTTGCTTGCTTCTCTTGACCCCTTGCTTGCTTGCTTCTCCTTGACCCCTTGCTTGCTTCTCCTTGACCCTCTTGCTTGCTTCTCCTTGACCCCTTGCTTGCTTGCTTCTCCTTGACCCCTTGCTTGCTTCTCCTTGACCCCTTGCTTGCTTCTCCTTGACCCTTGCTTGCTTCTCCTTGACCCCTTGCTTGCTTCTCCTTGACCCCTTGCTTGCTTGCTTCTCCTTGACCCCTTGCTTGCTTGCTTCTCCTTGACCCCTTGCTTGCTTCTCCTTGACCCCCTTGCTTGCTTCTCCTTGACCCCTTGCTTGCTTCTCCTTGACCCCTTGCTTGCTTGCTTCTCCTTGACCCCTTGCTTGCTTGCTTCTCCTTGACCACTTGCTTGCTTGCTTCTCCTTGACCCCTTGCTTGCTTCTCCTTGACCCCTTGCTTGCTTGCTTCTCCTTGACTCCTTGCTTGCTTCTCCTTGACCCTTGCTTGCTTGCTTCTCCTTGACCCTTGCTTGCTTGCTCCTTGACCCTGCTTGCTTGCTTCTCCTTGACCCTCTTGCTTGCTTCTCCTTGACCCTTGCTTGCTTGCTTCCCTTGACCCTTGCTTGCTTCTCCTTGACCCCTTGCTTGCTTGCTTCTCCTTGACCCTTGCTTGCGTTCTCCTTGACCCTTGTTCCCTTGACCCCTTGCTTGCTTCTCCTTGACCCTTGCTTGTTCTTTGCCTTGTCTTCTCCTTGACCCGTTGCTTGCCTTTTCCTTGCTGCCTTGACCGCTTGCTTGCTTGCTTTCCTTGACTCCTGCTTGCTTGCTGGCCTTGACCGTTATAGTCATGCTTGGTTGTACGCGGACCCCTCTTATTTCCTGACCTGCAAGCACGGACGCTTGACCGTGCAAGCACGGACGCTTGACCGTGCGGGCACGGACTGCTTGACCGTGCAAGCACGGACGCTTGACCGTGTAAGCACGGACTCTTGACCGTGCAAGCACGGACGCTTGACCGTGCAAGCACGGACGCTTGACCGTGCAAGCACGGACGCTTGACCGTGCAAGCACGGACGCTTGACCGTGCAAGCACGGACGCTTGACCCTGCAGACACGGACACTTGACCGTGCAAGCACGGACGCTTGACCGTGAAGCACGGACCTTGACCTGCAGCACGGACGCTTGACCGTGCAAGCACGGACGCTTGACCGTGCGGCACGGAGCTTGACCGTGCAAGCACGGACTCTTGACGTGAAGCACGGACCTTGACCGTGCAAGCACGGACGCTTGACCGTGCAAGCACGGACGCTTGACCGTGCAAGCACGGACGCTTGACCGTGTAAGCACGGACCTTGACCTGCAAGCACGGACGCTTGACCGTGCAGGGATCCTACGTGCAGCACGGACTGTGAGTGTCAAAACCGGATCGCACGTGGCACACTACTCTGCACGGACATTGACCGTGAGGATACCATTACGTCGTGCACGGACATGTGGTCTTTATAGATGTTTGTATGTACACATAGCAGTGTGTGTGTATGGAGAGCCACGCACACGCAGTCATGTATGCAGGCACACACACACACACAAACAGAAAGCACACGAGAGAGAGAGATAGAGAGACAAAGAGAGAGACAGAGTGACAGAGAGAGAGAGAGACAGTGAAAGAGAGAGAGAGCAAGGACCTTGAGAGACAATTTCCGTCACATTGTTCGTCTCTTTCAGGTAATTAATTAATTTCTGAGGGGACGAGTGAGGCGGTTATTTGTCGAGGGGAAGAGGGAGGGGGAAGGTGTCGAGAGTGAGGGGAGGGGGAAGGTGTCGAGAGTGAGGGGAGGGGGGGAAGTTTGTTTGGTTCTGTCATTGATGACTGTGGACGTCATGCAGAGACGCCGTTGACGTAAAGACGCCATTGATGATTGATGACGTAAAGACGCCATTGATGATTGATGACGTAAAGACGCCATTGATGATTGATGACGTAAAGACGCCATTGATGATTGATGACGTAAAGACGCCATTGATGATTGATGACGTAAAGAGGAGACGCTGTTACTGGTGGTTGTGGATTTATTTATTTTATAAATGTGTAGATGGATGGATACATGGATAGATAGATGGATACATGGATAGATAGATGGATACATGGATAGATAGATGGATACATGGATAGATAGATGGATACATGGATAGATAGATGGATACATGGATAGATAGATGGATACATGGATAGATGATAGATATATTCATGGATAGATAATAGATGGATTCATGGATAGATAATAGATGGATTCATGGATAGATGTATTCATGGATACAGGAATAGACATATACATGGATACAGGGATAGATGGATACATGGATAGAGATATAGATGTATACATGGATAGAGGGATACATGGATTCATTGATGGATGGATGGATGCATGGATAAAGGGATGCATGGATAGGGAGATGGATGGATAGAGGCTAGAATATTGGTGTACACAAACAATCCCTCTTAAGACAGGTTCATTTACAGGTCTGGAGAATAAGAGAGAACTCTCACTGCAGGTATTAGTTATTGATTAAGAAACATGTACAACACTTGGGTATCTTTATTGTCGAAACGTTTCTCCACACAGTGGGCGAAACGTTTCAACAATACATTCAAATACAGTCAAGAAGCCTACTGTGCAGGCGTAGCGTTTCAGCAATAAAAATACCCAACTGTTAAACATGTGCGTTAATCATCAACTTATCGGTATTCTATAATATTTCACAGGTATTAGTTCTGTCAGTAACCGTAATTGAGCGAGAAAGATACATCATAATTTACACCTGGAAAATCCTAGAGGGACTGGTAATAAATCTGCACACAGAAATCATTCCCTACGAGAGCAAAAGGTTTGGTAGAAGGTACAACACCCCCCCCACACTAAAAACCAAGGGTGCCATGAGAAAACACAAAAAGTGTAAGGGGCCCTAGACTATTCAACAACCTCACATCACACAAAAGGGAGTTGGATAGGTTCTTTAAGCCAGTACTGGATCAGCCGGGTTGTGGTTCGTACGTCAGTTTACGGGCGGCCAGCAGTAACAGCCTGGTTGATCAGGCTCTGATCCACCGCTAGGCCTGATTATGGCCCGGGCCGCGGGGGCGTTGAATCCCTGGATAACCACCAAGTATACTTCAGGTTGAGGTACACCAGTGGTACACTAGAGTTACATCATTGGTACACAACACAACTATCAATAATTTTCACTGGTACACTCTGAACTGTGACATTCACAGCTCAGTCCCCTCACTGCAGTGGTGGTAAACAGTGTGTGTGTGTGTGTGTGTGTGTGTACTCACCTAGTATGTGTGTGTGCGAGTGCGTGCCCCCTATCATAATACTATCTGCCCTATTCATCACTGTCTCTTCCTCATCATTCAGTAGCCCACGGGGAATACAGTGTATGTAACTGCATACTAATTTGGTTGAAGTCTAGAATTTCTTGTTTTAATTTGATATATATATATATATATATATATATATATATATATATATATATATATATATATATGTCGTGCCGATTAGGTAAAACTTGCGATTTTGGCTTAAATAGCAACGCTCACCTTGCCATATAAGACAAGTGAAAATTTGTGTATGCAATAATTTCGCCAAAATCATTCTGAACATAACGAAAAAAATATATTTCATTGTGTTCGTTTATTATTAAATTAATGTTAACGTATCTAAAATATATTTAGTTGGGTTAGGCTAAATTAAATTGTGCTTGTTATAATAAGGTTAGGTAGGTTTTCAAAGTTTCTCTTGGTACAAAATTATAAATTTTTACATTAACATAAATGAAAAAAATATGTCTTTAAACGTATAAGAGACAATTTTAGAAAGGACTTAATTTTAGATGAGTTCTTGCTAATTGACCAGTTTTACCTAATCGGCACGACATATATATATATATATATATATATATATATATATATATATATATATATATATATATATATGAATATGGAGGAGAGATTCTTTGTGTTGAGAAAGGGTCAAGTTTCTTTTGTGTATCATCCTTCTCTATGGTATGCTCTCTTTTACATTTCTACTTATGTTCCCCTTTAATTTATCCTTCCAATAACTATTTTATTTCTCAGTAAATTCCCAATTCTCATCCTCTTTCTCAGAATATTTCTGTATAGATGATCACTTATCTAATGATTTATCTGTATACTTTTTCTAGTGAAAGGAATTCTTGCCATACTTGTATGAGAATCTTCATAACTAACCTAACCTAACCTAGCTTAACCTAACCTAACCTAGCCTAACCTAACCTAACCTAACTTAGCCTAACCTAACCTAACCTAACTTAGCCTAACCTAACCTAACCTAGCTTAACCTAACCTAACCTAGCCTAACCTATCCTAGCCTAACCTAACCTAACCCAACGTACCCTAACCTAACCTAATCTAACATGGAATACCTTCACCTAACCTAATTTAACCTACCCTAACATTCAGAACCTTAACCTAACATAATCTAACCTAGCCGAACCAAACCTTCTTTAACCTCACATTACCTAAGTTAATATAAGCAAGTCTAACCTTCTCTAGCAGTATTGTAGAGGCTCATCCATACCTGTTACTTCTCCAAACCTAATGTTGATCCTCTTCTACCATCCCCCTACCCTTCCTTCTGTCACCTTGACGCCTCTCCTCCCATTGTGCGTCATCTCTGTTCATACATCCCCATTATCACAATTCTCTTCTACTCATCTCTCTCTCTTCTCTCTCTTCTCTCTCTCTTCTTCTCTCTCTCTCTCTCTCTCTCTCTCTCTCTCTCTCTCTCTCTCTCTCTCTCTCTCTCTCTCTCTCTCTCTCTCTCTCTCTCTCTCTCTCTTTCTCTATTTTTCTTTGTTAACGTCTGTGTAAGCTTTGTCCCACATGGCTGGAAGCGTCTCCTCCAGGACTAACTCTTTCATTCTCTTGTCTTCATATCAACAACTACAACAAAAAATGCTTAGTTTAAACTTAGTTGTTTTCTCCATTCGTATTTTTTTTTCAACTCCAGTGTACTCACCTAATTGTACTCACCTAATTGTACTCACCTAATTGTAGTTGCGGGGGTTGTGTGTGTGTGATTGTTTTTGTTTCTCTAACTCTGGGATCAACGGTCACCCCATTACTGCCTCTTGATAAAGCTCCACATAGAACGAAAATTGGCTTGATAAAGCTCTATATAAAGTGAAACCTGCCTATACAGAGGGCGAAACAAGATTTCGTAAATTTTCACATAGCGAAACATGACTTGAAAAAGTCATGTTGCCACCGAAAAAACTTGTTTCTCATTGTGTGCCTTTTCTTCAGTACCGTCTGCTGTACGACATTTGGGCGCGAGCTACGATGGTAGATGGAAAACACTGGCCAGATAGTCCGTCGGTACGACATTTGGGCGCGAGCTACGATGGTAGATGGAAAACACTGGCCAGATGGTCACTATCATATAGTATACCAGTCCATCATTTTGCGGTTCTAAGTGGAGTTTTTAGCCACCAGTTTGAACTCCGTATTAAGTCTTCTCTTTCTTTGCTATAGTTTCAAGATCTTACTTATTTGGGTTAGTGCAACAATGGCCATTAAGCAAGATATATATACATATATATATATATATATATATATATATATATATATATATATATATATATATATATATATATATATATATATATATATATATAGATAGATAGATAGATAAATATATAGATAGATAGATAGATATTGAAGAGAGTGGTGGGTTTCCTGCTTTTCTTTAATTAAAAACTAGAAAATGTTTGCAAGTGATGACATCAACACAGGGAAAGGTTGTTGTCCTCTCTCTCTCTCTCTCTCTCTCTCTCTCTCTCTCTCTCTCTCTCTCTCTTCTCTCTCTCTCTCTCTCTCTCTCTTCTCTCTCTCTCTCCCTTTCTCCTGCTGTTCTCCCTCTTCCTTTTATCTGTTCTCTCCATTTAACCCATCTCCCTCTCCATGCTCTATCTCCCCTCATCCCACTATCTCCCTCTCCATGCTCTATCTCCCCTCATCCCACTATCTCCCTCTCCATGCTCTATCTCCCTCATCCCACTATCTCCCTCTCCATGCTCTATCTCCCCTCATCCCACTATCTCCCTCTCCATGCTCTATCTCCCCTCATCCCACTATCTCCCTCTCCATGCTCTATCTCCCTCATCCCACTATCTCCCTCTCCATGCTCTATCTCCCTCACCCCACTATTCCCTCTCCATGCTCTATCTCCCTCATCCCACTATCTCCCTCTCCATGCTCTATCTCCCTCACCCCACTATCTCCCTCTCCATGCTCTATCTCCCCTCACCCCACTATCTCCCTCTCCATGCTCTATCTCCCCTCACCCCACTATCTCCCTCTCCATGCTCTATCTCCCTCACCCCACTATCTCCCTCTCCATGCTCTATCTCCCTCACCCCACTATCTCCTCTCCATGCTCTATCTCCCTCACCCCACTATCTCCCTCCATGCTCTATCTCCCTCATCCCACTATCTCTCTCTCCATGCTCTATCTCCCCTCACCCCACTATCTCCCTCTCCATGCTCTATCTCCCCTCATCCCACTATCTCCCTCTCCATGCTCTATATCCCCTCATCCCACTATCTCCCTCTCCATGCTCTATCTCCCCTCACCCCACTATCTCCCCTCACCCCACTATCTCCCCTCACCCCACTATCTCCCCTCACCCCACTATCTCCCTAATTCCTTTCCACTTTCTACCTTCATATCCCCTCAGTATCTGAGCCTAGCCTCTGTCTCTCACTTATCTCTCACGTGGGCAGAGACATAACTGCGAGACACCTTCAATATTCCCATAACAGAGGTTGGATGGTTAATAGAGTTTCAAGCCTACCTACTACACGAACTTCACTAATGCTACCTACTCACTAAGGCTGCATGTAGAGAGTACTTTAATACCTAAAATACTTATTAATGTAAACTCTCAGTGTATATACACTGAGACATACACATCGCAGTGTATATATATCCCGAGGAGACCAGAGTTTTCAACACACACACTAAATATATATATATATATATATATATATATATATATATATATATATATATATATATATATATATATATATAATAAGTAGGTATGTACAGATATGCATACATGTATGATACACACACAGACCTACACATGCAAGTAGAGAGGTTAACGACCTTGGCCAGTGATAAACGAGGCAATCTGAGTTATCACTGACTTATTACACTCGTTACTCTACGTTATTTACCCTCATTAAACTCCTTAATTACTGGGAGCCTTAACCTTGTTGCTGGTGCTAATAAAAGACCTGATCTCTCTCTCTCTCTCTCTCTCTCTCTCTCTCTCTCTCTCTCTCTCTCTCTCTCTCTCTCTCTATCTATCTATCTATCTATCTATCTATCTTTTAACATTGATATAGGTAAAATAGTTATATAAATATGAATATGACTCACGAAATCGTAATGACACTATTGCAAACATGTTGACGGCTTTGAGGGGAATAGAGCTAGAGTTCGCCACGGCCATACTAGCGGTAGATTCGTCTATAAAAACTTGCATTTGTGGACACAGTGATGCCTATGCTAACCTTCCTATGGTGTAGAAATATACCTAGTTGGATGAATCTTATTGAAGCTTGCTGGCCCAGTGGTTTACGCGACGGTCTGGAGTTTTGAGACTCTCTGACCGCGGGTTCGAACCCCACCCGTGGTATGATTTAAATATGAATACTCTATTAATAATAATTATTGCTGCTGCTGCTGTTTTAATATATATATATATATATATATATATATATATATATATATATATATATATATATATATATATATATATATATATATATATATATATATATATATTCTATCTTTGTTTCCTCTCTCCTTCCCTTCATCTCCCCTGCTTCCCCTCCCATGGGCCGTTAAGATAATTATGCTAAAGCTAGAACACTAATCTTATCTTTAGTATAGTTTTCTTATCTCTCAGAGATAACGTTGATACCGTCCCTTCATGTGAGGTGTGAGGAAGAGAGAGAGAGAGAGAGAGAGAGAGAGAGAGAGAGAGAAGAGAGAGAGAGATAGTGGGAATGAGGAAGGGAAAGGAAGGTTGGATGGATGAAGAAAGGAAGGGAGGGAGGGAGGGTTAGATAAAGGAAGGAGGGGAGGGAGGGTGGGTTAGATAAAGGAAGGATGGGAGGGAGGGTGTGTTAGATTGAGGGAGGGAGTGCCTGACGTTTTAACATACCTAGCGGCCTTGTAACAGCGGGTAGCCTTGAGGTTTATGCTGCCAGATTATATACCTTGTACCAGGTAGCCAGGAGTTTGCGTGGGCGTGGGCGTGGGGGAGGCACTAGTGCCAGAAGGTCGGAGGTCACCTTTGTAATCGGCCTCAAATGTCAAAAATTCGTACTTATATTTTTGCGTTAATTCCTTTGACGTGTAAATTGCGTTTCAGCGCTGTGATATATGTACTCACCTAGAGTACTAAGGAGGGTGTACTCATCTAGAGTACTAAGGAATTTGTACTCACCTAGAGTACTAAGGAATTTGTACTCACCTAGAGTACTCAGTAGGGTGTACTCACCTAGAGTACCCAGGAGGGTGTACTTACCTAGAGTACCAAGGAGGACCAGGCAGAACTACAAAGGTATCTCGACAGGCTGCGGGCCTGGTCTGGAAACTGGCTCCTGGAGTTCAACCCCACCAAGTGCAAAGTCATGAAGATTGGGGAAGGGCAAAGAAGACCGCAGACAGAGTACAGTCTAGGGGGCCAGAGACTACAAATTTCACTCAAGGAAAAGGATCTTGGGGTGAGTATAACACCGAGCACATCTCCTGAGGCGCACATCAACCAAATAACTGCTGCAGCATATGGGTGCCTGGCAAACCCAAGAATAGCATTCCGACATCTCAGTTAGGTCTATATTGGAGTACGCAGCACCAATTTGGAACCCACACCTAGTCAAGCATATAAGGAAACTAGAGAAAGTACAAAGGTTTGCAACAAGACTAGTCCCGGAACTAAGGGGCATGTCCTACAAGGAGAGGTTAAGGGAAATCGACCTGACTATACTGGAGGACAGGAGAGATAGGGAAAATATGATAACGACATATAAAATACTGAGAGGAATTGACAAGGTGGACAGAGACAGAATGTTCCAGAGATGGGACATAGAAACAAGGGGTCACAATTGGAAGTTGAAGACTCAGATGAGTCACAGGGATGTTAGGAAGTATTTCTTCAGTCACAGAGTTGTCAGGAAGTGGAATAGTCTGGAGAGTGATGTAGTGGAGGGAGGATCCATACATAGCTTTAAGAAGAGGTATGATAAAGCTCATGGAGCAGGGTGAGAGTGGACCTAGTACCGAGCAGTGAAGAGGCAGGGGCCAGCTATGACTCGACCCCTGCAACCACCACAATTAGGTGAGAACACACACACACGCAACAAGGTCACATACCATGGTTCAACTACACAATTACCTGGAGGTCATTACCATACCCCACAATTACCAGTAGCAAGCAGTGTGTCCCCCACCACTACACATCAGCAGTGCTACAAGCAAAGTATTACCCACAGTGAACACCGGTTTATAAACCTTGCTAACAGATACCGACACACTGCTTTAGAGAGACACGTAACCAAACACTAAGAGCCTTCATTACTTCTAACATACACAGCTTAATAAATCATTGTATATATAGATGAAGAGTGAGGCGTGGTGACTTTCACTGCCACCTACACCACTACATCTCCACCAACACCACTACATCACCACCAACACCACTATATCTCCACCAACCACTATATCACCACCAACACCACTACATCACCACTAACACCACTACATCTCCACCAACACCACTACATCACCACTAACACCACTACATCACCACCAACACCACTACATCACCACCAACACCACTATATCTCCACAAACACCACTACATCACCACCAACACCACTACATCACCACCAACACCACTATATCTCCACCAACCACTATATCACCACCAACACCACTACATCACCACCAACACCACTACATCTCCACCAACACCACTACATCACCACTAACACCACTACATCACCACCAACACCACTACATCACCACCAACACCACTATATCTCCACAAACACCACTACATCACCACCAACACCACTACATCACCACCAACACCACTATATCTCCACCAACCACTATATCACCACCAACACCACTACATCACCACCAACACCACTACATCACCACCAACACCACTACATCACCACTAACACCACTACATCACCACCAATACCACTACATCACCACCAACACCACTACCTCTCCACCAACACCACTACATCTCCACCAACACCACTACAAATCCACCAACACCACTACATCTCCACCAACACCACTACATCTCCACCAACACCACTACTAAGCTTACAGGATAATTACCAAGCTTACAGGATAATTACCAAGCTTACAGGATAATTACCAAGCTTACAGGATAATTACCAAGCTTACAGGATAATTACCAAACTTACAGGATAATTATCAAACTTACAGGATAATTACCAAGCTTACAGAATAATTACCAAGCTTACAGGATAATTATCAAACTTACAGGATAATTATCAAACTTACAGGATAATTACCAAACTTACAGGATAATTATCAAACTTACAGGATAATTATCAAACTTACAGGATAATTATCAAACTTACAGGATAATTATCAAACTTACAGGATAATTACCAAACTTACAGGATAATTATCAAACTTACAGGATAATTATCAAACTTACAGGATAATTATCAAACTTACAGGATAATTACCAAACTTACAGGATAATTATCAAACTTACAGGATAATTATCAAACTTACAGGATAATTATCAAACTTACAGGATAATTACCAAACTTACAGAATAATTACCAAGCTTACAAGATAATTACCAAACTTACAGGATAATTACCAAACTTACAGAATAATTACCAAACTTACAGAATAATTACCAAACTTACAGAATAATTACCAAACTTACAGGATAATTACCAAACTTACAGAATAATTACCAAACTTACAGGATAATTACCAAACTTACAGAATAATTACCAAACTTACAGAATAATTACCAAACTTACAGGATAATTACCAAGCTTACAGGATAATTACCAAACTTACAGAATAATTACCAAGCTTACAGAATAATTACCAAACTTACAGAATAATTACCAAGCTTACAGGATAATTACCAAACTTACAAGATAATTACCAAGCTTACAGGATAATTATCAAGCTTACAGGATAATTACCAAACTTACAAGATAATTACCAAGCTTACAGGATAATTACCAAGCTTACAGGATAATTACCAAGCTTACAGGATAATTACCAAACATTAGATATACAACACAGGATAATTACAACTTACAGGATAATTATCAAACTTACAGGATAATTATCAAACTTACAGGATAATTACCAAACTTACAGGATAATTATCACTATCAAACTTACAGGATAATTATCAAACTTACAGGATAATTACCAAACTTACAGGATAATTATCAAACTTACAGGATAATTATCAAACTTACAGGATAATTATCAAACTTACAGGATAATTACCAAACTTACAGGATAATTACCAAACTTACAGGATAATTATCAAACTTACAGGATAATTACCAAACTTACAGGATAATTACCAAACTTACAGGATAATTACCAAACTTACAGGATAATTACCAAACTTACAGGATAATTATCAAACTTACAGGATAATTATCAAACTTACAGGATAATTACCAAGCTTACAGGATAATTACCAAGCTTACAGGATAATTACCAAGCTTACAAGATAATTACCAAACTTACAGGATAATTACAACTTACAGGATAATTACCAAGCTTACAGGATAATTACCAAGCTTACAGATAATTACAAACTTACAGGATAATTACTCAAGCTCTACATTAATTAGCCAGCAATAAGTAATTACCAGCAGGAAGATAACACCAAACTTGGATTATTACAAGCTCTAGCTATAATTACAGAGTAATTACCCAGGTAAGACACATCTCATGATAACGCTTTAGTGTAAATATGGCTATAACCAGGTAGTAATTATACTGGTTATAGTAACGTTAACTAGCTATATATATATATATTATATATAATATATATATATATATATATATATATATATATATATATATATATATATATAGTAATCGCGAAGAAGCAGTACAAGATGCAAAACAACCACGGGGAGGAGTTGAATGATAGCTCTAGGTCTTTCGTGTTGCAATCAACACATCATCAGGAGCTTGTAGTGTTGCAGAGGAAGAGGTCCAGGTAGATGCGTTTAGGGAACGTTTTTTGTTCAAGTAAATTAATAACAGCAACGACAATAACGGCAATAATAATAATAATAATAATAATAACATACTAATAATAATGTATTTTCTGTCTTACAGTGGAGCCTGTGCTTAAGACGTCTTGGGGGTTCGAGTCTTACGCTGCGCATC
>WNWK01001359.1:80000-82500 GCA_009830355.1 Cherax destructor
CTTTTGATGATTCTTCAGAAACATATTGAAATTACTAAAATACAGGAGAAAGAAGCATTCAAAATAGAGAAACAAAAAATACTCCTTTTATCAAGCTATTCCATCAGAATGGAAACATAGTATGTTGGATCATTGCTATAATAAACTCAGAAGAATTTGTAATAATCTCAAAAACAAACTACAAAGAAAATTAGATAATTTAATTGAAAATAGTGATTGGACAAAGCACGCTAATAACAATTTTGTAATTAACTTATCAGATGAAATATTAGATAAAAATACAACTGCTGCTCTTGGTTTCGGTTTAAGTTTTGCAACTTCAAAAAAACTTAATAATGTTGAAATTGCAAAAGCCTTTTGTAATTTAGAAAAATCCTCTGATTTATCCACTAATGAAATTAATATTAGTAAGGGGATGGTATATAGCTCAATGTTAAAACAAAATATTCCCAATTGCCCTCAAAGATCTTTTGTCCTCAAAGTCTTTTGACTCACTTTTGAATAATAAAATTTTGCGTCTTACTAAAGCAGATAAAATTAATGCAATTGTAATTATGAAAGAAACCGATTACCAAGATAAAATGAATAACCTCCTAGATGATTTTGAAACCTATTCTAAACTTAGAAAGAATCCCTTAGAAACTGTTAACAGCAATTTCAATAAAACAATAAAACATCTATTGAAGGGCAAAGATGAATTAATTAAAAAATTTACTTCCACTAATCCATCTTTACCTTATATGTATGGATTAATAAAAACACACAAACCTGGTAATCCTGTTAGACCAATTATTAGCTCTATAGGTTCAGTTTCTTATAAACTTTCTAAATAGCTTGTTGATATTTTGAGCCCAATTGTTGGAAAAAATTTTAATTTTAATGTTAAAAACAACTTAGATTTAGTTGATAAATTAAGCACCTTGACTGATTTAAATGATTTCAATATGGTTAGTTTTGATGTTACCTCCTTGTTTACAAAAGTTCCAGTTGATTATTTACTAAGTTTCTTATCTGAAGAACTGGTTAATTATGATTTACCATTGCCAGTTCCTACTATCATTAAACTTATTAAACTTTGTATTGTTGATGCAAAATTTGTATTTAATGATGAGTTTTACACTCAGAAGTTTGGTATGGCAATGGGAAATCCTCTTTCACCTGTTCTTAGTAACTTATATATGGAATTTTTCGAAACAAGATTGCTTAACACTATCCTTCCCAATAGAGCTAAGTGGTATAGATATGTTGATGATATTTTGTGCCTTATGCCTAAGAATGTAGATATAAACCATTTCCTTGTTAAATTAAATAGCTTAGCTCATTCTATAAATTTTACTGTTGAGTTCGAAGTAAATAACTCATTGCCCTTCCTAGATGTTTTTATTATTAAGGGTAACATTGATTTTAAATTTAAAATTTACAGAAAACCTACAAATAATTGTTCCTATGTACACTATTACTCTTCACATCAAGATAGAGTTAAAGTGTCGGTTTTTTCTTCAATGTTTTTGAGAGCTTTACGTATTTGTAGTCCAGAGTTCATAGATGAAGAAATCTCTAAAATTTATGAAATAGCTAATGATTTAAAATACCCAAGAAACATAATTGATAAATCTTTTAAAATAGCTAGGAATACTTTTTACAATCCAAAAGGGACAACCAACCTTATTCAACCAAAAATATGTTGGTTCTCCCCTACCATGAAAACTTGGTTGATATGCCTTCCTTTCTTAAGAATTTTAATATCAAAGTTGTATTTAAAAATCTTGATACAGTAAAAAGACTTTTGATAAAAAATTCCCCCCGAAATAAGGTATAAGAAAAGCTAAACGGGACTATGAAATTAAAGTTGCTAGGGATTCAAAAACTAACCCAAAAAGTTTTTTCCAGGTTTATAGAACAAAAGTTAGAGATAAGATAGGTCCTCTTAAAAATAATGATGGGTATCTTACTGACAAAGAGAATGAAATGTGCTCTATCTTTAATAATTATTTTCTTTCGGTTTTCACTCAGGAAGACACTAATAATATCCCAAGAACTAGGTATTTTAGTGGGCCTGAAGAAGATAAATTATGTAGTATCACAGTCACTAGTGAAATGGTTATCAAACAGATAGATCGTTTGAAGCAAAATAAATCGCCAGGTCCTGATGAGCTTTTTTCAAGGGTTCTTAAGGAATGCAAAATTGAACTCTGTGAACCCTTAACTAACATTTTTAACCTATCTCTTCAAACAGGTGTAGTGTCTGATACGTGGAAGATGGCTAATGTAATTCCTATTTTTAAAGCAGGGGACAAGTCGTTACCATCAAATTACCGCCCAATAAGTCTAACTTCAATTGTAGGCAAATTATTAGAGTCGATTATAGCTGATAACATAAGAAGCCATCTCGATAGGCATAATTTGATTAATGATACTCAACATGGATTCACCAGGGGCCGTTCCTGCCTAACTAATTTATTAATTTTTTTCAGTAAGGCTTTTGAGGCAGTTGATCATG
>WNWK01001359.1:87500-105000 GCA_009830355.1 Cherax destructor
GGAAGACAGAGAGTAATTAACGGAGTTAGGTTCATTACTGTTCCTGATACAGGTGACTGACCTGCTGGAGGTGACTGACCTGCTGGAGGAGACTGCGTCTAATGTGTCACTATTTACTGATGATGTTTAAGTAATGAGAAGAATAAGAACAGGAGAGGACAGTGATGAACTCCAGAGAGACATCAACAAACTGTACATGTGGTCATACAAGTGGCTTTTCGAGTTCAACCCAAGCTATTGCAAGAGGGAAGACCGGACACAGAGTACAGCATGGAGGAGAGAAGCTGGAAATATACGTAAACCATATAACGCCAGCGGCGTATGCAAGATTAACAAACCTCAGAATAGCATTTAGGAACTTAAGCAGAGAATTCTTCAGTATCTTATATACGACATATTTTAGGTCAATCATTGAGTACGCAGCCCCAGTATGAAGCCCATACCAGGTCAAACACGTGAAGAAACTGGATAAGGTCCAAAGGTTTGCAACCAGACTAGTACCAGAACTGAGACGAATGTACTGTGAGGAGAGGTTGAAGGAACTAAACCTGACCACCTTAGAGGAGAGACAGAAACAAGAGAGGACATAATAACTGTGTAGAAAATCCCAAGAGGGAGTGATAGTGACAGCTTGTTTGAATTGAGAGGACAAAAGACCCAGGGGACACAGGTGGATGCTGAAGACACAGATGAGTCGCAGGGATGTCAGGAAGTATTTATTTAGTCTCAGGATGGTTGAAAACAGGTATGACTTCAATGAGGTAGTGGTGGAGGCAAACTCAATACACAGCTTCAAGAATAGATATAATAAATAATTATCAGTATGCAGAGCAAGCCACATTCGGATGGAAATCTTTAGCTCTCGATCTTTCGCGCACTCGTACGTCGTCAGGAGCTATGCAATGTTGCAAGACAGCAACAGATGGGAGAAGAAATTCTCTGAGGCAAAGCATAAGGTATTAGTGATAACCCACGTCACTCTGTGACCGGGGCCAGGAGCTGTGTATCGACCCCTGCAACCACAAACAGGTAAGTACACACACGGAACTCTATATGTTTACGTTTTCGAGTGAATTCGGATGACTAATCTGACTGTCCCATATCTGCAGACACTCCTGTGGTGCCACGTCTCTGACTGGCACTATATGGTGCCATGTCTCTGACTCGCACTACATGGTGCCACGTCTCTGACTGGCACTACATGGTGCCACGTTTCTGACTGGCACTACATGGTGCCACGTCTCTGACTGGCACTACATGGTGCCACGTTTCTGATTGGCACTACATGGTGCCACGTCTCTGATTGGCACTACATGGTGCCACGTCTCTATTCAGACCGCTAAAAGTGAATATGGTGATATTGATAGTGATAGTAATTGAGGTGATTGTGATGGTAGCACGAGTGTTGTGATGATGATAGTGTTAGTGATGGTGGTAGAGATGATAGTGATAGTGCACCATCGCGGTGGTAGAAATGGTGATGATAGTGATTGTGGTGATAGCGATGGTGGTAGTTATGGTGATGATTCATCGTGATTTATCGTATCTTTCTCTTTCCAGTCCTCTCTCTTTCTCTCTCGTTTCCTCCAGTTTTCCCCTTGGTTTCTCCCCTTGGTTTCCCCCTCCCCTCTCCCCTCTTTCCTTGATAGTTCGCTCAAATATAACATTGTCTTAGCATGCACAGGCGATGAGGCAAAATGCCGATGATAAGAGAAAAAAAAGAGAGGAGAAGATTAAAGAATTAAGAGGGGAGAAGGGAGAGGGAAGAAAGAGGCGAAAAAGAGAGGAAATAAAGAGAGAAGAGGAAAGAAACAGAAGAGAGATAAATAGAGTTTAGTATATATATATATATATATATATATATATATATATATATATATATATTACGTATTTACATCCAGCATGTTTTCTATTTTTCGCATCTATCAACTTTCTGGTTATATTTTTTCATTCATATAATCGATAGACATTTCCTATAATAGTAGGGTATATGAAGTATAATTTCCAGGTAAATTACCAGCGATCAAATATGAATGAAGAGTCGCCAGGTAGTGTGAAGGCGGCCGCCATGTTGCCCACCTCCCATGTTGACAAACACTGACCTTCAACACGACGATTTCTACCTATCAATTCTATTGATAGGATTTTCCATAAACACTCAGTAATATTTCCAGTAATGGTACGGGGGGAAAAACTATGTTTACTGTGTCCGTAGATCGCTTTTTAATAGTTTGTGCAGGAGGGGAAAGGATGGGGGTTAAGCTCATAAGTTGGCAGCAATGCGAGATTGAGCTGTTTGTTTACATTGGATCATTTCCCGGGAAAATTTATTTTGTCAAATGACAGGTTTTTCTTCTGTTTTCGCGGGAAATTGCGTGTGTCTACTTCTCTTTTGTTTTATTACACAGTTTACAATTTGGTTGATTTTTTTTTTGTCCCTTGTCGTAATGAAATTTTTTGTAAGTTTTGTATAACTAGGCTTGTGTATTAATGTGTCTGGGGAAATAAAGTGATCTCTCTCTCTCTCTCTCTCTCTCTCTCTCTCTCTCTCTCTCTCTCTCTCTCTCTCTCTCTCTCTCTCTCTCTCTCACGCTGCAACAAGTGGCTTAACAGGAGCAGTTTTTTACACTAGTTGATCAATTTTACCTTATCACATCCTTTATTTTTCTTCCCTATAATTCCACCTACTTATCTTTTCCCCTCACACCCATTCCTCACCTGTCAGTCTTCCTCAGTCTCCCCCCATCACCACTCATTTCCCCTCTCACCACCCCTTTCTTTCCCTCCCTCATCGTCATTCCCTAAAACAGAATACCCCCTAACCCCTTTCCTTTACCCCCTCTCCTTTTCTTCTGGGACCCTCTCCTCTCCCTTTTCCCCTCTCCCCTCTTCCCTCTCTAGACTTGTCAGTTGGCAGGAAGCACAGCTGAGACTGCCAGCCACTCCTTGTTTATCCTGGAGATTAAACACCATTCTTGGAATTAGGGCGGACTGGTCAATAGGCTCTCAATGTGATGACCCAGGGAGGGGAAGGTGGGGGGAGGTGTGAGGGGAAGGTGGGGAGGTGTGAGGGGAAGGTGGGGAGGTGTGAGGGGGAAGGTGGGGGAGGTGTGAGGATAAGGTGAGGGAGATATGAGGGGAAGGAAAGAATGAGGGTTAATAATAATAATAATAATAATAATAATATTATTATTATTATTATTATTATTATTATTATTATTATTATTACTATTATTATTATTATATTAACACATCGGCTGTTTCCCACCAAGGCAGGGTGACCCGAAAAAAGAAGAAAAACTTTCACCATCATTTAATCCATCACTGTCTTGCCAGAGGCGTGCTTACACTACAGTTATAAAACTGCAACATTAACACCCCTCCTTCAGAGTGCAGACACTGTACTTCCCATCCCCAGGACTCAAGTCCGGCCTGCCGGTTTCCCTGAATCCCTTCATAAATGTTGCCTTGCTCACACTCCAACAGCACGTCAAGTCCTAAAAATCATTTGTCTCCATTCGCTCCTATCTAACACGCTCACACGCTTGCTGGAAGTTCAAGACCTTCGCACACAAAACCTCCTTTACCCCCTCCCTCCAATCTTTCCTTGGCCGACCCCTACCCCGCCTTCCCTCCATTACAGATTCATACACTCTCGAACTCATTCTGTTTCGTTCCATTCTCTCTACATGTCCGAACCACCTCAACAACCCCCCCTCCTCAGCCCTCTGGATAATACTTGTAGTAATCCCACACCTCCTAATCTCCAAAACAATGGATTCTCTGCATTATATTCACACTACACATTGCCCTCAAATAATCACTACCATTGTCTCAAACTTGAAATGTTTAAAATTATTTAATGCATTTTTATATTCCCTTGCCTTTACTTGGCAACACTATAATTCCTTCAGCGTTCGTATTTGCTCTAAAAAAAAAAAGAAGAAAGTGGCTCTCCACCTCGATTAAACAACTGAGATAAGAGGCTCTTCACCTCAATCCCCTCAAATCAACTTCGAAATCGCTAAAAAAAAAAAGAAACTTAGCCGCGGCGGCCTCCGTGAAAGTTGTACGAATGTAGAGCCGAAAACAAGAGCGCGACGCTGGACGCCATGTTGGATCCCTACAAGTGTTGCCCTCTGGGGCTCCGCATTTATTACAAAGATGTTTACACGTGAATTGTTGTCAAAGATTCTGTGTAAATCTTTCCAGTTCTGTCGGGAGTCGAAGTTACGATGCACAGCGGACAGTTTTATGCGTATTAAAGAGCTGTGACTGGGTCTGAAGAAGAGAGGATATGAACGGGAAGGATGCAAATGGCAGCATGGCAACAGACGTGACGTCACGGTGTATTGCAGCTTCACAGCTGATCTCTATTATTATTATTATTATTATTATTATTATTATTATTATTACTACTATTATTATTATTATTTTATTATTATTATTATTTATAGTTATTATTATTATAATTAGTATTATATATTATTTTATGGTAATCATTATAATTATTATTATTATTATTATTGGGAAAACGCTCAACTTTATGACCTCCAGTTCGCCAAGCATTGTATCACCAGTACGGGTTTAGCGCTCCCCATGTTATAAATAAATGACCAAAACTCAACTGATTTCCAATCGTTACCTGATTACCAGAAATCACTTGTCTTACAAACATTACCTGATCACCGTAAGTAAGTAACCTGATCTCCAGAGACAACACTTGGTAATCAGATCACCAAGGTCAGAGTTGGAAATCAGATCACTCCCGGTAATCAGGTCCCAGTGATTGGTGGGTGAAGAGGAGTGAAGCGGGGTGGGAGGGCCAGTTACACACACACATCACAGGGATGTTAGGAAGTATTTATTCAGTCATAGAGTGGTCAGCGGGGTGGGAGGGCCAGTTACACACACACATCACAGGGATGTTAGGAAGTATTTCTTCAGTCATAGAGTGGTCAGCGGGGTGGGAGGGCCAGTTACACACACACATCACAGGGATGTTAGGAAGTATTTCTTCAGTCATAGAGTGGTCAGGAAGTGGAATAACCTGAAGAGTGATGTAATGTAGGCGGGATCCATACATAGCTTTAAGAAGAGGTATGATAAAGCTCATGGAGCAAGGAGAGAGTGACCTAGTAGCGAGCAGCGAAGCGACCTTTAAAGGACAGACGGCGAGGAGAGGAGTGGGGAGATATAGAGGGGAGAGGGGAGAAGTACGTATATATATATCTGTGTGTGTGTACTCACCTAGTTGTGGTTGTAGGGGTCGGGTCATAGCTCCTGGCCCCGCCTCTTCACTGGCCGCTACTGGGTCACTCTTCCTGCGCCATGAGCTTTATCATACCTCTTCTTAAAGCTATGAATGGATCCTGCCTCCACTACATCACTTTCCAGACTATTCCACTTCCCGACCACTCTGTGACTGAAGAAATACTTCCTAACATCCCTGTGATTCATCTGAGTCTTCACCTTCAAACTGTGTCCCCTTGTTGCTGTGTCCCATCTCTGGAACATTCTGTCTCTGTCCACCTTGTCAATTCCTCTCAGTATTTTATATGTCGTTATCATGTCCTCTTTATCTCTCCTGTCCTCCAGTGGCGTATGTGTGTGTGTGTGTGTGTGAACTGCAGTTTTGGACAGAGACAGACAGACAGACAATATATCATCAATCTTCAACTGTCCCGTCATCTTTGCTTGACTGTGGACAGTGTGGAAAATACAGAAGTCAGGATTTACGGTCTGTATGTAAACATTGTTCCAATAATTTATCTCTCATTGTATATACGCTGAGAGGTGTTTGTATGTCAGTGTATATACAGAAAGAGATGTGTATATACGCCGAGTATCTCTCTGTGTATATACACGGAGAGTCTTAACTGTGAAAGTGCTTTCCTCTGTTAGTCTTAGTAGTACCAGTACTAGTAGTAGTAATACTAATAGTAGTACTATTACTACTAGTACTATTATTACTGCTATTACTACAACTAATAGTAGTAGTAATAGCAGTAGTAGTAACAATAACACTACTACTACTACTGTTACTAGTAATAGTAATACTTATATAGGTGGTGGGTCCGGCTGACATTTTTAAAGTTCCACTCCCAGAAATAGGCTAACCTGTGACGTCATACATAAACAAGTGACGGTCGATTCAACGCGATCCCCGGTCTGAATTATTTACCTTACGCAATGCAACCCATATATATATATATATATATATATATATATATATATATATATTTTTGCTATGACATTAAGTCTTCCCTCCCTCCCTCCTTCTCTCTCCCTCCCTCTCTCTCTCTCTCCCTTCCTCTCTCCCTCCCTCTCTCCCTCCCTGGGATATACAAAATACGTGGTACCAGGTCCATTCTTCTAGGAATACGGTTACTAAACTTTGGTCTTCTAACCGGTGTGTATGATACAGTGGTCCAGGATGGTTCATTACTTGACAGTGGTCCAGGATGGTCCACTACTTGACAGAGGTCCAGAATGGTCCAAGACTTGACAGTGGTCCAGTATGGTCTGAAACTTTGTTCTTGAGACCCATTTCAATTAACTAACTTGACGGTTAGTTGTAAATTGTTGCAGCCAGAGTATTGTGTGTTTGTTGTGAATTGTTGCAGCCAGAGTATTGTGTGTTAGTTGTGAATTGTTGCAGCCAGAGTATTGTGTGTTAGTTGTGAATTGTTGCAGCCAGAGTATTGTGTGTTTGTTGTGAATTGTTGCAGCCAGAGTATTGTGTGTTAGTTGTGAATTGTTTCAGCCAGAGTATTGTGTGTTAGTTGTGAATTGTTGAAGCCAGAGTATTGTGTGTTAGTTGTGAATTGTTGCAGCCAGAGTATTGTGTGTTAGTTGTGAATTGTTGCAGCCAGAGTATTGTGTGTTAGTTGTGAATTGTTGCAGCCAGAGTATTGTGTGTTAGTTGTGAATTGTTGCAGCCAGAGTATTGTGTGTTAGTTGTGAATTGTTGCAGCCAGAGTATTGTGTGTTAGTTGTGAATTGTTGCAGCCAGAGTATTGTGGGTTAGTTGTGAATTGTTGCAGCCAGAGTATTGTGTGTTAGTTGTGAATTGTTGCAGCCAGAGTATTGTGTGTTAGTTGTGAATTGTTGCAGCCAGAGTATTGTGTGTTAGTTGTGAATTGTTGCAGCCATGGACAGTAGTGAGACAGATAGACAGGTGAGAGAGAAGAAGGGTGAGGCAGTGGTGGACAGATCAATAGACAGCAAGACTAATCCAGATAATAGACAGACATGTCAAAGTGAAGACCAGAGACAGATATGCTAGCTGACTGGTAGAAAGATATATATATCTCTCTCTCTCATTCACAATCTCTCTCTCATTCACAATCTCTCTCTCTCTCATTCACAAATTTGTAGCATCCTCGGAATCGATAATCTTCAAGTCTGGCTTGTGAGCGTGTCTCGGGTGGTCGTGTGGGCGTGGGTGTGTGGGTCGCTGTGGGTGGGTGAAAGTGGGTGGTAGTAGTAGTGGACTGAGGGACTCATTACCTCATGTTCCACTGTCTACATTAACACCGCTCTTCCATAATCATTTTTGCCACCTCCTCTTGTTACCTTCTCCTCTCCTCTTCTATCCCCTCCACTTCCTCCATCCCTCACCTCCTCTCCGTGACCTCCGGGCCAGGAGGTCAGGGGTGAGGGGGGGAGAGTAGGAGGTGGACCCTAATCAAAACAAAAGGCGATTCTGGATGCAACTGAGGTGAATGTCACCCATGGTTCCTGGTGACTCAGTCTGAATACTGACACCCTGGCTGTGAACACCGTCCCTAGGGTAGGTTCAGGGTGCCCAGGGTAGGTTCAGGATGACCAGGGTAGGTTCAGGGTGACCAGGGTAAGTTCAGGGTGACAAAGGTAGGTTCAGGGTGCCCACGGTAGGTTCAGGATGTCTAGGGTAGGTTCAGAGTGCCGCCCAGGGTAGGTTCAGGGTGACCAGGGTAGGTTCTGGGTGACCACGGTAAGTTCAGGGTGTCCATTGTAGGTTCAGGGTGACCAGGGTAGGTTCAGGGTGCCCAGGGTAGGTTCAGGGTGCCTAGGGTAGGTTTAGAGTGCCGTACAGGGTAGGTTCAGGGTGACCAGGGTAGGTTCTGGGTGACCAGGGTAAGTTCAGGGTGACCAGGGTAGGTTCAAGGTGCCCAGGGTAGGTTCAGGGTGCCCAGGGTAGGTTCAGGGTGACCAGGGTAGGTTCAGGGTGCCCAGGGTAGGTTCAGGATGCCTAGGGTAGGTTCAGGGTGCCCAGCTATCTTCAACACTGAGAGATAGTGAGTATGATGGAGAGACGTGGCAGGTCACAAGACCTCACTAACACAGTCTACGACACTGTCTACGACACTGTCAGTTTCCACTCGAAGTTAATGATTTTTAAGCAAAAATATGCAAATTTTGGATAAAAAAAATTGTTGTGAAGGTGACACTGACAGAATATAATTCCGTGGCTCCAGGTAGGTCGTGTGTGCCTCCATGTATGATAGTTCTTGTGTGCCTCCATGTATGATAGTTCTTGTGTGTCTCCATGTATGATAGTTCTTGTGTGCCTCCATGTATGATAGTTCTTGTGTGTCTCCATGTATGATAGTTCTTGTGTGCCTCCATGTATGATAGTTCTTGTATGCCTCCATGTATGATAGTTCTTGTGTGCCTCCATGTATGATAGTTCTTGTGTGTCTCCATGTATGATAGTTCTTGTGTGCCTCCATGTATGATACTTCTTGTGTGCCTCCTTGTATGATAGTTCTTGTGTGTCTCCATGTATGATAGTTCTTGCGTGTCTCCATGTATGATAGATCTTGTGTGCCTCCATGTATGATAGTTCTTGTGTGCCTCCATGTATGATAGTTCTTGTGTGTCTCCATGTATGATAGTTCTTGTGTGTCTCCATGTATGATAGTTTGTGTGTGTCTCCATGTATGATAGTTTTTGTGTCTCCATGTATGATAGTTCTTTTGTGCCTCCATGTATGATAGTTCGTGTGTGCCTCCATGTATGATAATTCTTGTGTGTTCCCATGAATGACAGTTCTTGTGTGTCCCTATGTATGATAGTTCTTGTGTGTCTCCATGTATGATAGTTCGTGTATGTCTCCATGTATGATTGTTCGTGTGTCTCCATGTATGATAGTTCTTGTGTCTCCATGTACGATAGTTCTTGTGTCTCCGTGTATGATAGTTCTTGTTTCTCCATGTATGATAGTTCTTGTGTGTCTCCATGTATGATAGTTCTTGTGTGTCTCCATGTATGATAGTTCTTGTGTGTCTCCATGTATGATAGTTCTTGTGTGCCTCCATGTATGATAGTTCTTGTGTGTCTCCATGTATGATAGTTCTTGTGTCTCCATGTATGATAGTTCTTGTGTCTCCATGTATGATAGTTCTTGTGTGTCTCCATGTATGATAGTTCTTGTGTGTCTCCGTGTATGATAGTTCTTGTGTGTCCTATATAGTCTTGTGTCCCATGTATGATAGTTCTTGTGTCTCCATGTATGATAGTTCTTGTGTCTCCATGTATGATAGTTCTTGTGTCTCCATGTATGATAGTTCTTGTGTCTCCATGTATGATAGTTCTTGTGTCTCCATGTATGATAGTTCTTGTGTCTCCATGTATGATAGTTCTTGTGTCTCCATGTATGATAGTTCTTGTGTGTCTCCGTGTATGATAGTTCTTGTGTGTCTCCATGTATGATAGTTCTTGTGTCTCCATGTATGATAGTTCTTGTGTCTCCATGTATGATAGTTCTTGTGTCTCCATGTATGATAGTTCTTGTGTCTCCATGTATGATAGTTCTTGTGTATCCATGTATGATAGTTCTTGTGTCTCCATGTATGATAGTTCTTGTGTATCCATGTATGATAGTTCTTGTGTCTCCATGTATGATAGTTGTTGTGTCTCCATGTATGATAGTTCTTGTGTCTCCATGTATGATAGTTCTTGTGTGTCTCCATGTATGATAGTTCTTGTGTCTCCATGTATGATAGTTCTTGTGTGTCTCCATGTATGATAGTTCTTGTGTGTCTCCATGTATGATAGTTCTTGTGTCTCCATGTATGATAGTTCTTGTGTCTCCATGTATGATAGTTCTTGTGTATCCATGTATGATAGTTATTGTGTCTCCATGTATGATAGTTCTTGTGTGTCTCCATGTATGATAGTTCTTGTGTCTCCATGTATGATAGTTGTTGTGTCTCCATGTATGATAGTTCTTGTGTCTCCATATATGATAGTTCTTGTGTCTCCATGTATGATAGTTCTTGTGTCTCCATGTATGATAGTTCTTGTGTCTCCATGTATGATAGTTCTTGTGTCTCCATGTATGATAGTTCTTGTGTCTCCATGTATGAAAGTTGAAATTAAAAACAAATAATATATTGATTATTATTATTATTATTATTATTATTATTATTATTATTATTTTAATTATTATTATTTGTCATCATTATTATTATTATATGAATTATTAGCAACCCTCACGCAGCTTTCCACGACCTCTCACAACCCTCTAACAGCTGTCAACGACCTTTCACACCCCTCACACAGCTGTCAACGACCTCTCACACCCCTTACACAGCTGTGAACGACCTCTCACAGCTGTCCTCTACTTCTCACAACCCTCTCATCTCTGTCCACGACCTCTCACAGCTGTCCACGACCTCTCACAACCCTCTCACTGTTGTCCACGACATCTCAAAACCCTCTCACAGGTGTCCACGACCTCTCACGATCCTCACACAGTTATCCACGACCTCTCACAACCCCCTCACAGCTGTCCACCTCTCACAACCCCCTCACAGCTGTCCACGACCTTTCACAACCCCCTCACAGCTGTCCACCTCTCACAACCCCCTCACAGCTGTCCACGACCTCTCACAACCCCCTCACAGCTGTCCACGACCTCTCACAACCCCCTCACAGCTGTCCACGACCTCTCACAACCCCCTCACAGCTGTCCACGACCTCTCACAACCCCCTCACAGCTGTCCACGATCTCTCACAACCCCCTCACAGCTGTCCACGACCTCTCACAACCCCCTCACAGCTGTCCACCTCTCACAACCCCTCACAGCTGTCCACCTTCACAACCCCTCACAGCTGTCCACGACCTTTCACAACCCCCTCACAGCTGTCCACCTCTCACAACCCCCTCACAGCTGTCCACCTCTCACAACCCCTTCACAGCTGTCCACGACCTCTCACAACCCCCTCACAGCTGTCCACGACCTCTCACAACCCCCTCACAGCTGTCCACGACCTCTCACAACCCCCTCACAGCTGTCCACGACCTCTCACAACTGCGCCCTTCTAGCTAATGGTGTAATTATGTGTTTAGCAGCAGTGTAGACGGCAGGTTTCCCAGAAAAGGAAAGTTAGATGCGGCTGCGGCTGTTCTAAGAAAGTTTGAGAGATGCTGTTAGCTTTCTCTTCCTTCTCTCTTATCTTCACTGCTTTTTTCACTCTTATTGCTTTCATTTTTATGGTGTGTGTGTGTGTGTGTGTGTGTGTGTGTGTGTGTGTGTGTATGAGTGTGTGTGTGTGTGTGTGTTTGTGTTATCGTGTGTTCACCGGATTATGTTTGTAAGGGTCGAGGCTCAGCTATTGGCCCCACTTTCTAGCTTTAAAGATCCGGCCGGGATACACTAGTTCCTGGTCTCCTTGGACCTGTCATACTTTGTCTTGAAGCCATGTATGGAGTTTACCCCCACCTCCTCCTTCAGTCCTCTGGTTTACCATTCTCGGAGACTAAAGAAATAGTTCCTAGCATCTCTCTTCTCATCTTCCACTTTTGCTTCCTTGTCTCTGTGCCTCGTATCTGTCAGTCCCTGTCTGTGGTTATATTTGTGTGGAGGCGGACAGGTGTGGGGGACAGGTGAGTAGGCGAACAGGTGTAGGGGAGGGCAGGTGTGGGAAGCAGTGCGTTGGTACTAGTGTGCGTCGTTGTCATGGTAACATCCCAGGATGTGAGGGTAGAGGGAGGTGGTGTATTCCTCTCCCCTCTTTCTCTCTCTCTCTCTCTCTCTCTCTCTCTCTCTCTCTCTCTCTCTCTGTTGCTGCCGAAACGTATGTTTGCTACTACTGCCAAACGTATGATGTTGGTATGTTGATGCTGCCATGCGTTTGTTGGTGTGTTGCTGCTACCAGACGTTTATTGTTGTTGTGTTGGCGCTATAAGACACATGTTGTTTTGAAGGTGCTGAACGTATGTGCTGCTGACAAACATATGTTGTTATTGATCTGTTGATATCAGACGTATGTTATTTCGATGCTGCCAGACGTAGGTTAGTTATTGATGCTAGACATATGTTGTTGATTTGATGCTGCCATTCATATAGTATTTTGATACTGCTAAACTTACGTAATTTTCTGCTGCCAGCCGTATGTCGTTGTTGCTACCAGACGTATGTTGTTGTTTTGATTCTGCCAAACACATATTATTTTTGCTGCTGCCAGACGTATGTTGTATGATGCTGTTAACGTATGTTGTTTGTGCTGCTGTCAGACGTATGTTGTTGGTGTTGCCAGACGGTGGTCGTTGCTGCTGCCAGACGTACGTAATTGTTAGTGTTGCCAGACGATGGTTATTACTACTGCCAGACGTATGTTATTGTTGGTGTTGCCAGACGATGGTTGTTGCTGCTGCCAGACGTATGTTATTGTTGGTGTTGCCAGACGGTGGTTGTTGCTACTGCCAGACGTATGTTATTGTTGGTGTTGCCAGACGGTGGTTGTTGCTGCTGCCAGACGTATTTTCTTAATAAAGCAAACTATGTTTTGTATTGTTTATAAAACTTAATTTCCATTTTTAAAAGGTTCATTATATTCCGTGAATCAGGTCGTATATAATGATGTGCTGCGTAGAACTGCAGTAGCAGAACTGCAGTAGCAGAACTGCAGTAGCAGAACTGCAGTAGCAGAACTGCAGTAGCAGAACTGCAGTAGCAGAACTGCAGTAGCAGAACAAGAGTAGCAGAACAAGAGTAGCATAACAAGAGTAGCAGAACTGCAGTAGCAGAACTGGAGTAGCAGAACAAGAGTAGCAGAACAAGAGTAGCAGAACAAGAGTAGCAGAACAAGAGTAGCAGAACTGGAGTAGCAGAACAAGAGTAGCAGAACAAGAGTAGCAGAACAAGAGTAGCAGAACTGGAGTAGCCGAACAGGAGTAGCAGAACTGGAGCAGCAGAACAGGAACAGCAGAAATGGAGTAGCCGAACAGGAGTAGCAGAACTGGAGCAGCAGAACAGGAGTAGCAGAACTGGAGTAGCAGAACAGGAGTAGCAGAACTGGAGTAGCAGAACAAGAGTAGTCGAACTGAAGTAGCAGAACAGGAGTAGCAGAACTGGAGTAGCAGAACTGGAGTAGCAGAACAGGAGCAGCAGAACTGGAGTAGCAGAACTGGAGTAGCAGAACTGGAGCAGCAGAACTGGAGCAGCAGAACAGGAGCAGCAGAACTGGAGTAGCAGAACTGGAGTAGCAGAACTGGAGTAGCAGAACTGGAGTAGCAGAACAGGAGCAGCAGAACTGGAGTAGCAGAACTGGAGTAGCAGAACTGGAGCAGCAGAACTGGAGTAGCAGAACAGGAGCAGCAGAACTGGAGTAGCAGAACTGGAGTAGCAGAACTGGAGCAGCAGAACTGGAGTAGCAGAACAGGAGCAGCAGAACTGGAGTAGCAGAACAAGAGTAGCAGAACTGGAGTAGCAGAACTGGAGTAGCAGAACAGAGCAGCAGCGAGAGCAGAACTGGAGTAGCAGAACTGGAGTAGCAGAACTGGAGTAGCAGAACAGAGTAGCAGAACTGGAGTAGCAGAACTGGAGTAGCAGGAACAAGAGCAGCAGAACTGGAGTAGCAGAACGGAGTAGCAGAACTGGAGCAGCAGAACAAGAGACAGCAGAACTGGAGTAGCAGAACTGAAGTAGCAGAACAGAGAGCTAGCAGAACAGAGAGCAGAACTGGAGTAGCAGAACTGAGCAGCAGAACTGGAGTAGCAGAACAAGAGTAGCAGAACTGGAGTAGCAGAACTGTAGCAGAACTGGAGCAGCAGAACTGGAGTAGCAGAACTGGAGCAGCAGAACTGGAGTAGCAGAACTGGAGCAGCAGAACTGGAGCAGCAGAACAAGAGTAGCAGAACTGGAGTAGCAGAACTGGAGTAGCAGAACAGGAGTAGCAGAACTGGAGTAGCAGAACAGGAGTAGCAGAACTGGAGTAGCAGAACAAGAGTAGCAGAACTGGAGTAGCAGAACAAGAGTAGCAGAACTGGAGTAGCAGAACTGGAGTAGCAGAACTGGAGCAGCAGAACTGGAGTAGCAGAACTAGAGTAGCAGAACTGGAGTAGCAGAACTGGAGTAGCAGAACTGGAGCAGCAGAACTGGAGCAGCAGAACAAGAGTAGCAGAACTGGAGTAGCAGAACAAGAGTAGCAGAACTGGAGTAGCAGAACAAGAATGGAGTAGCAGAACTGGAGTAGCAGAACTGGAGCAGCAGAACTGGAGCAGCAGAACAAGAGTAGCAGAACTGGAGCAGCAGAACTGGAGTAGCAGAACTGGAGTAGCAGAACAAGAGTAGCAGAACTGGAGCAGCAGAACTGGAGCAGCAGAACAAGAGTAGCAGAACATGAGTAGCAGAACTGGAGTATCAGAACTGGAGTAGCAGAACTGGAGCAGCAGAACTGGAGTAGCAGAACTGGAGTAGCAGAATAAGAGTAGCAGAACTGGAGTAGCAGAACTGGAGTAGCAGAACTGGAGTAGCAGAACTGGAGTAGCAGAACTGGAGTAGCAGAACAGGAGTAGCAGAACTGGAGTAGCAGAACAGGAGTAGCAGAACTGGAGTAGCAGAACTGGAGTAGCAGAACAGGAGTAGCAGAACTGGAGTAGCAGAACAGGAGTAGCAGAACTGGAGTAGCAGAACTGGAGCATCAGAACAAGAGTAGCAGAATGGAGTAGCAGAACAGAGTAGCAGAACTGGAGCAGCAACTAGGTGGTGGAACTGAGTGTCAGAACTGGGTAGCAGAACTGGAGAGCAGAACTGGAGTAGCAGAACTGGAGTAGCAGAACTGGAGTAGCAGAACAGGGTAGCAGAACTGGAGTAGCAGAACTGGAGTAGCAGAACAGGAGTAGCAGAACTGGATAGCAGAACTGGAGTAGCAGAACAGGAGCAGCAGACTGGAGCAGTCAGAACAAGAGTAGCAGAACAGGAGTAGCAGAACTGGAGTAGCAGAACAGGGTAGCAGAACAGGGTACAGAACTGGGTAGCAGAACTGGAGTAGCAGAACGGGAGCAGCAGAACAGAGTAGCAGAACTGGAGCAGCAGAACTGGAGTAGAGAACAGAGTGCAGAACTGGGCTAGCAGAACAGGGTAGCAAACAGAGTAGCGAACTGGAGCAGATGAACAGAGCAGCGAACAGGAGAGCAGAACAGGAGTAGCAGAACTGGAGCAGCAGAACAGGAGTGCAGAACAGGAGTGCAGAAAGAGCAGTCAACAGATAGCAGTGGAGTAGATGAACTGGAGCAGCAGAACAGGAGTAGCAGAACTGGAGTAGAGAACTGGAGCAGCAGAACAGGAGTAGCAGAACAGGTAGCAGCTAGAACTGGTGCAGAACTGGCAGCAAACAGGGTACAGAACTGGACACAGAACGGAGTGGCAGAACTGGAGAGCAGAACTAGGAGCAGCAGAACTGGCAGCAGAGTGACAGAACAGGAGTCAGCAGAACGGAGTAGCAGAACTGGAGACAGCAGAACTGGAAGCAGAACAGGAGCAGGAACTGGAGTAGCAGAACAGGGCAGCGAGAACTGGAGTAGCAGAACAGGGTGACAGAGACTGAGTAGGTAACAGGCAGCAGGTAACTGGGTGCCAGGGTGTAGAACAGGCGTCAGAACAGGGATGTAGCAGACTGACAGAGCTGAACAGTGAGTGGTGGAACTGAGCCAGCAGAATGGAGCAGCAGAATGAAGCAGCATCAGTGGTGTAGGCAGAGATGGAGCAGCAGAACTGGAGTAGCTGAAAAGGGGGAAGCAGTCCCGGAGTCAGCGAGGGGGAGCAGCCAAGGACAGGCAGGACTGGAGCAGCAGAACGGTGGATGCAGGGCAGCCACTGGAGCAGCAGACACAGGAGTAGCAGAACTGGCTAGGCAGACAGGTGAAGCAGACCCTTTGGGTAGCAGCTGACCAGGGCAGTAAGAACAGGAGTGTGCAGAACTGAGGCAGCAGAACAGGAGTAGCAGAACTGGAGTGGTGGTGTAGTGGCTGCCAGGTGTGAAGCAGTCCTTAGTGGTGGTGCTAGTGGCTGCCAGGTGTGAAGCAGTCCTTAGTGGTGGTGTTAGTGGCTGCCAGGGTGAAGCATGTCCTTAGTGGTGGTGTAGTGGCTGCCAGGGGTGAAGCATGTCCTATTGGTGGTGTAGTGGCTGCCAGGGTGAGCTAGATCCTTGTGGTGGTGCTAGTGGCTGCCAGGGTGAAGCATGTCCTTGGTGGTGGTGTGGGCTGCCAGGGGTGAAGCATGTCCTTAGTGGTGGTGTAGTGGCTGCCAGGGTGAGCATGTCTTAGTGGTGTGCTAGTGGCTGCCAGGGGTGAAGCATGTCCTTGAGTGGTGGTGTAGTGGCTGCCAGGGGTGAAGCACGTCCTTAGTGGTGGTGTTAGTGGCTGCCAGGGGTGAAGCACGTCCTTAGTGGTGGTGGTAGTGGCTGCCAGGGGTGAAGCACGTCCTTAGTGGTGGTGTTAGTGGCTGCCAGGGGTGAAGCATGTCCTTGGTGGTGGTGCTAGTGGCTGCCAGGGGTGAAGCATGTCCTTGGTGGTGGTGGTAGTGGCTGCCAGGGGTGAAGCACGTCCTTAGTGGTGGTGTTAGTGGCTGCCAGGGGTGAAGCACGTCCTTAGTGGTGGTGTTAGTGGCTGCCAGGGGTGAAGCATGTCCTTAGTGGTGGTGTTAGTGGCTGCCAGGGGTGAAGCATGTCCTTGGTGGTGGTGTTAGTGGCTGCCAGGGGTGAAGCATGTCCTTGGTGGTGGTGTTAGTGGCTGCCAGGGGTGAAGCATGTCCTTGGTGGTGGTGTTAGTGGCTGCCAGGGGTGAAGCATGTCCTTGGTGGTGGTGTAGTGGCTGCCAGGGTGAAGCATGTCCTTGGTGGTGGTGTTAGTGGCTGCCAGGGTGAAGCACGTCCTTGTGGTGGTGTTAGTGGCTGCCAGGGGTGAAGCATGTCCTTGGTGGTGGTGTAGTGGCTGCCAGGGTGAAGCATGTCCTTGGTGGTGGTGTAGTGGCTGCCAGGGGTGAAGCATGTCCTTGTGGTGGTGTAGTGGCTGCCAGGGGTGAAGCATGTCCTTGGTGGTGGTGTTAGTGGCTGCCAGGGGTGAAGCATGTCCTTAGTGGTGGTGCTAGTGGCTGCCAGGGGTGAAGCACGTCCTTAGTGGTGGTGCTAGTGGCTGCCAGGGGTGAAGCATGTCCTTGGTGGTGGTGCTAGTGGCTACCAGGGGTGAAGCACGTCCTTAGTGGTGGTGGTGGTAGTGGCTGCCAGGG
>WNWK01001359.1:110000-122500 GCA_009830355.1 Cherax destructor
GGTTGTTTAACATAGATGGGGATGTGAGGGTAGTTGACGCTGAGGTGCTGGGGAGAAATGCAGCTCTAAAAGATATAGAATTCGGTACTACTTAATAGTGAACGTTTGAAAAGAGAGAGACAAGTTATAGAGCTTAATGAGGTGGGTGTGTTAATAGAGCGAAACGTTGCCTCAATAAAAACAATCGTTCTGCTAGTTCCATTTATCTACAAAGTGGGAGTTGCCACAGTTGCTATTTGCTGATGTCTCAGTAATTCTGTGAGGTTGAGACGTGAGGCTGCGCAAGTTGCTGGGTGAGTCTGCAAGGTTGTGTGAGATAGTGTAGCAGTTACAGCAACGTGAGGAGATGATAAATGATGGTGTGAGGTGACAAGTGGGGGAAAAACACACACACACATACACAAAATCACTCATAGTACACACAAGACTGTCAGCCAGGGCTGGACCCCATCACGATATACACCAAAAACACACTTAATACACCACTTTATACAAGAAACGAGCACTCAGAGGTCAGCCTCTTCAAAGGTTGAGGCAAGAGGTGAGGGCAGGGAGGTAAGGCAAGAGGTGAGGTCAGGGAAGTAAGGCAAGAGGTAAGGTCAGGGAGGTAAGGCAAGAAGTGAGGTCAGGGAGGTAAGGCAAGAGGTGAGGTCAGGGAGGTAAGGCAGGGAGATCAAGGATGTTTCACATGTTTAATATAATCATTGTGAATGATGAGAGTGAATGTATTCAGATACCTGGCAGAATGTCTCTCAGCAAATAGATCAAAGAACGCAAAGGTAAAGTAGAGAAAATGACGAAAGAAAGTAGGAGAGTTGAAGAATGATGAGAAAGAATATGCAACACTATGTTTATGAAATATGAAACACTGAAGGTTCAAACATATGAATCACCTAACCGAACTAACCTGAAGGTTCAGGGCTGTGAACCCCAACAAGGCAGCAAGGCCAAGTAGAGGCCAAAACATTTTGTATGGGTGTGAGGCATGGTCTTTAAACGTTGCAGGAAGCAGAAAGCAGGTAATATTTCTAGTTTAAAATCACTATATGGTGCGAATATTATGCACACACACACACACATGGGTGGACACACACACACATGGGTGGACACACACACACACATGGGTGGGTGTGTAGGAGGAGGAAGAGGACTAAAAGAAGGAGGAAAGGAGTAGTGGAGGGAAAGAAGGAAGAGGGTGAAATTAAGAAGAGAAGGGGAGAGGGAGGAGACCAGGACGAGGTTGAGTAAGAAATAGAAGGAAAGAGGAAGAAAGAAGAGAGGAAGAGGAGAGATTAGTTAGGAGAAGACAGGAAGTGGAGGAAGAAGAGGGGGAAGAGGGGAAGAGAGGAAGAGGAGGGGGAAGATAAGAAGAGGATGGGGAAGCGAGGATTAGGAGGGGAAGAGAGGAAGAGGAGGGGAAGAGAGTGAGAAGAGAGGAAGAGGAGGGGGAAGAGAGGAGGAGGAGGGGGAAGAGAGGAAGAGGAGGGGAAGAGAGGAAGAGGAGGGAGAAGAGAGGAAGAGAAGGGAAGAGAGGAAGAGGAGGAGAGGGGGAGAGATCCGTGGGAGGATGGGAAGGAGAGAGGAATGAGATCAATACACAACAAGGGGAAATATAGCGCTTTCCCGTCCTTCCCTCTCTCTCTCTCTCCTTCCTTCCGTTCCCCTTCCTTTCTCTCCCCTTCCTTCCTCTCCCCTTTCTTTCTATCCCCTCTCCCCTTCCTCTCCCTTCTTCCCTTCCTCTTTCTGTCTCCGTCACTACTTCCTTCT
This sequence comes from Cherax destructor, assembly GCA_009830355.1. Classification (NCBI taxonomy): domain Eukaryota; kingdom Metazoa; phylum Arthropoda; class Malacostraca; order Decapoda; family Parastacidae; genus Cherax; species Cherax destructor. Next base: position 111,768 of record WNWK01001359.1, read on the forward strand.
TCTTGTTCTTGTTCTCCCTCTTCCCTCCCTTCCTTTCAGTACCTCTTTTTCATTCCCTTTCTTCTCTTCTTCCTCCTTCCTCTTCGTTACCTCCCTATTCCTCTTCCATCCTCCTGTCTCCCTTCATATTATCTTTTCTGTTTGTTTACACGGGTTTAGGTTAAGGTTGCTAACTCTGTTTACAAGCTAAGAGTTGTTACCTACATCACCTCATTTGAAAGCCTTTTTATTGTTATGAGACATACAGATAGGGAAAGAGATGACGTTGGAGTCATCTGTGGGCCACCTGTGAGCCAGTGGATGACGTTGGAGACATCTGTGGGCCACCTGTTGGCCAGAGGATGAAGTTGGAGACATCTGTGGGCCACCTGTGTGCCAGTGGATGGAGTTGAAGTCATCTGTGGGCCAGAGAATGAAGTGAAAGCCATCTGTGGGCCACCTGTGTGCCAGTGGATGAAGTTAGAGCCATCTGTGGGTCAGAAATTTCATTTGATCAACTGACTGTATTTCGTTGACATCATAATGTTGTACGAACATGTTCCAGACTCGAGTCATCCTGGGAATAAATGATCTCAGATGAAGTGATGTTCTGGAGAAGGTTACAGTCAGTGTGAAGTTCCTGCTGGCTGCCCGTCTTGTGGTGTAGAAGCTCACTTCTCACTGTCCTCGGAGTGGAGCCAAGTGACATAACAGTGTGGCCACCAACATCCCTCCGGTGTTGAAGGCTCTGCTGAAATGACAGATCTATCCATGATGGGTCCAGGCGAGAGATGAGTTGTCTTTCTCAGTTCTCTATTGTGTCAAAACGTCGCAGACGAGATGAGGGCAGGCAGTCCAAGAAAGTGGAGCATACTCAAGGTGTGAGAGTACTTCTCTCTCTCTCTCTCTCTCTCTTTATATATATATATATATATATATATATATATATATATATATATATATATATATATATATATATTAGGAAATATAACAAATTATTCAGCTAATTTTATTTTCATTCCTAATTTAAACTTTCTAGATTACTAGTGTTCAACCCCTCCCTCTTCATATTACCCCTTCATACCTCTAGTAGCAACCCTCCCTCCCCCATCAACCTTCCACCCACCTCCTGTCAAACCCCACCTCTTTCACCCAGCACACTACACTCAGTTCCCTCACCCAGCACACTACACTCAGTTCCCTCACCCAGCACACTACACTCAGTTCTCCCACCCAGCACACTACACTCAGTTCTCCCACCAGCACACTACACTCAGTTCCCCACCCAGCACACTACACTCAGTTCCCCACCCAGCACACTACACTCAGTTCCCTCACCCAGCACACTACACTCAGTTCCCCACCCAGCACACTACACTCAGTTCCCCACCCAGCACACTACACTCAGTTCTCCCACCCAGCACACTACACTCAGTTCCCTCACCCAGCACACTACACTCAGTTCCCCCACCCAGCACACTACACTCAGTTCCCCACCCAGCACACTACACTCAGTTCCCTCACCCAGCACACTACACTCAGTTCCCTCACCCAGCACACTACCTCAGTTCCCTCACCCAGCACACTACACTCAGTTCCCCACCCAGCACACTACACTCAGTTCTCCCACCCAGCACACTACACTCAGTTCCCTCACCCAGCACACTACACTCAGTTCCCCCACCCAGCACACTACACTCAGTTCCCCCACCCAGCACACTACACTCAGTTCTCCCACCCAGCACACTACACTCAGTTCCCTCACCCAGCACACTACACTCAGTTCCCTCACCCAGCACACTACACTCAGTTCCCCACCCAGCACACTACACTCAGTTCCCTCACCCAGCACACTACACTCAGTTCCCTCACCCAGCACACTACACTCAGTTCCCCACCCAGCACACTACACTCAGTTCTCCCACCCAGCACACTACACTCAGTTCCCTCACCCAGCACACTACACTCACTTCCCTCACCCAGCACACTACACTCAGTTCCCTCACCCAGCACACTACACTCAGTTCCCCACCCAGCACACTACACTCAGTTCCCCACCCAGCACACTACACTCAGTTCTCCCACCCAGCACACTACACTCAGTTCCCTCACCCAGCACACTACACTCAGTTCCCTCACCCAGCACACTACACTCAGTTCCCTCACCCAGCACACTACACTCAGTTCCCCCACCCAGCACACTACACTCACCCACCCAGCACACTACACTCAGTTCCCACCCACCACACCTTTCCACCCACACTACACTTCAGTTCCCACCAGCACACTACACTCAGTTCCCCACCCAGCACACTACCTCAGTTCCCTCACCCAGCACTACACTCAATTCCCCACCCAGCACACAACTCCAGTTCCCCACCCAGCCACACTCACTCAGTTCCCCACCCAGCACACTACTCATTCCACCCAGCACACCCAGTTCCCCACCCAGCACACTACACTCAGTTCCCCACCCAGCACACTACACTGACCCACCTAGCACACTACATCAGTTCCCACCCAGCACACTCACTCAGTTCTCCTCCCAGCACACTACACTATTCCTCACCACACCTCACTTCAGTTCCCTCACCCAGACACTACTCAGTTTCACCAGCACTACACTCAGTTCCACCCAGCCTCACTCAGTTCCCTCACCCAGCACACTACACTCATTCCCCACCCAGCACACTACACCAGTTCCCACCCAGCACACTACACTCATTCCCTCACCCAGCACACTACACTCAGTTTCCCCACCCAGCACACTACCCCTCAGTTCCCCACCCAGCACACTACACTCAGTTTCCACCCAGCACACTACACTCATTCCTCACCCAGCACACTACATCAGTTCCCTACCAGCACACTACACTCAGTTTCACCCAGCACACTACATCAGTTCCTCACCCAGCACACTACACTCATTCCCTCACCCAGCACACTACACTCAGTTTCCCACCCAGCACACTACACTCAGTTCCCCCACCCAGCCCACACTACACTCAGTTCCCACCCAGCACACTACATCAGTTCCCCCAGCACACACAATCAGTTCTCACCCAGCACACTACACTCAGTTCCTCACCCAGCACACTACACTCAGTTCCCCCACCCAGCACACTACACTCAGTTCCCACCAGCACACTCACTCAGTTTCACCCAGCACACTACACTCATTCCCTCCAGCACACCACCCTTCACCAGCCCCTGTCCACCGCCACTACCTCAGTTCCCTCACCCAGCACACTACCTCAGTTCCCCACCCAGCACACTACACTCAGTTCTCCACCCAGCACACTACACTCACTTCCCTCACCCAGCACACTACACTCAGTTCCCAAGCACACTCACTCATTCACCCAGCACACTACACTCAGTTCCCCACCCAGCACACTACACTCAGTTCCCCACCCAGCACACTACACTCAGTTCCCCACCCAGCACACTACACTCAGTTCCCTCACCCAGCACACTACACTCAGTTCCCTCACCCAGCACACTACACTCAGTTCCCTCACCCAGCACACTACACTCCAGCTTCCACTCACCCAGCACACTACACTCAGTTCCCCACCCAGCACACTACACTCAGTTCCCCACCCAGCACACTACACTCAGTTCCCCACCCAGCACACTACACTCAGTTCCCACCCAGCACACTACCTCAGTTCCACCCAGCACACTACCTCAGTTCCCACCCAGCACCACACTCAGTTCCCCACCCAGCACACTACCTCAGTTCCCCACCCACACTACACTCAGTTCCCCCACCCAGCACACTACACTCAGTTCCCCCACCCAGCACCTACCTCAGTTCCCACCAGCCTACACTCAGTTCCCACCCAGCACCACCTCAGTTCCCACCAGCACACTACACTCGTTCCCCACCCAGCCACTACCTCAGTTCCACCACCCTACCTCAGTTCCCACCCAGCACACTACCTCAGTTCCCCACCCAGCACACTACACTCATTCCCCACCCAGCACACTACCTCAGTTCCCACCCAGCACACACATCAGTTCCCCCAGCACACTCTGTTCCCACCCAGCACACTACATCAGTTCCCACCCAGACACTACCTCAGTTTCCCACCCCACACTACCTCAGTTCCCCACCAGCACACTACCCATTCCCACCCAGCACACTACCTCAGTTCCCCACCCCACACACACTCAGTTCCACCCAGCACACTACCTCAGTTCCCCACACACTACACTCAGTTCTCACCAGCACACTACCTCATTCCCCACCAGCACACTACACTCAGTTCCTCACCAGCACACACTCATTCCCACCAGCACACTACACTAGCCCCACCAGCAACACCTCTTCTCCACAGCACACTCCTCATTCCACCAGCACACTACACTCAGTTCCACCCAGCACACTACACTCAGTTCCCACCCAGCACACCCTAGTTCCCCACCAGCACACTACACTCAGTTCCCACCCAGCACACTACACTCATTCCACCAGCCACTCACTCAGTTCCCACCCAGCACTACCCGTTCCCACCCAGCACACTACCTCAGTTCCCTACCCAGCACTACCTCAGTTCCCCCCCAGCACACTACCTCTTCCCCACCCAGCACACTCACTCATCCCACCCAGCACACTACACTCAGTTCCCCACCAGCACACTACATCAGTTCCCCCACACACACCTCAGTTCCACCCAGCACCTACTCAGTTCCACCCAGCACACTACCTCAGTTCCCCCAGCACACTACCTCTTCCCCACCACTACCTCAGTTCACCCGCACCTCATTCCCACCAGCACACTACACTCAGTTCCCACCCAGCACACTACACTCAGTTCCCCACCCAGCACACTACACTCAGTTCCCTCACCCAGCACACTACACTCAGTTCCCTCACCCAGCACACTACACTCAGTTCCCCCACACCAGCACACTACACTCAGTTCCCACACCCAGCACACTACACTCAGTTCCCACACCCAGCACACTACACTCAGTTCCCACACCCAGCACACTACACTCAGTTCCCTCCACCCAGCACACTACACTCAGTTCCCCACCCAGCACACTACACTCAGTTCCCCACCCAGCACACTACACTCGTTCCCTCACCCAGCACACTACCTCAGTTCCTCACCCAGCACACTACACTCAGTTCCCCACCCAGCACACTACACTCAGTTCCCTCACCCAGCACACTACACTCAGTTCCCTCACCCAGCACACCTAGCACTCAGTTCCCTCACCCAGCACACTACACTCAGTTCCCCACCCAGCACACTACACTCAGTTCCCCACCCAGCACACTACACTCAGTTCCCCACCCAGCACACTACACTCAGTTCCCCACCCAGCACACTACACTCAGTTCCCCACCCAGCACACTACACTCAGTTCTCCCACCCAGCACACTACACTCAGTTCCCTCACCCAGCACACTACACTCAGTTCCCTCACCCAGCACACTACACTCAGTTCCCCCACCCAGCACACTACACTCAGTTCCCCCACCCAGCACACTACACTCAGTTCTCCCACCCAGCACACTACACTCAGTTCCCTCACCCAGCACACTACACTCAGTTCCCCCACGTCAGTCCCACACTAACTATATATTTCTCCTGCAGCATGTGTGCTTCCTGCCGGAGGGCGACTTACTTCTGCGTCAGTGGGAGAATCGTGACCGTAGGCCTCTGCTGGCCCTCCCAGCTCCCTCCATGTTCTGCCCAGGCCTAAATGTTAACTACTCCCTCTCTATGAAAGGTGAGGCATCTACGTACTCCCTCACTACCTACTCCCTCACCCAGTTTCTCAAGTTCCCCTCACTGTCTTTAAGAGAAATCTCTCTCACTCATTCTCTCTCCTTCACATTTCCCATCGTTCTTAAGTACTATCTTTCTCCCTCATCCCTCATTCTCTCGCATTCGCCTTTGCTTTACCTCCTAATTTCACATCCTTCCTCTACCTTCTCTCTTTCTGTTCTCTTATTCTCTCTCTCTATTCTTTAAATCCAGCTTTCTCCTCCATCCCCCTACACACACACATTATATATATATATATATATATATATATATATATATATATATATATATATATATATATATATATATATATATATGAATTATACATATATAGATATTGACCTATAATTATTAAACCTTAATTTAATATATATTAAATATTAAACTCAATTTAACTTAATTTAACCTGACATAATTGAACAGGTGTTGAGAGTGGTGCTGAGGAGTTAAGGACTGTCCGTAACCAGTTGATAGTGACTCCAAGTGGACCGTTGGACCGTGAGCGCCGTGAAGACACCATCTTCTTCACTATCACCTGTGACATTGAGGTACGTGATCACTATCACCATCACTATGGAGATTATATTTCGCTCATAACTCGCGAACGTGTCATCCGATCGGGTTCAACTTATCAAGGCTGGTGTAGGGTACCTAGGGCAAGGTTCCTGCAACACGTAGCCTACGCAGCTGTTCTAGAACTATCGTTACTGAACTTACAACTAACACCCGCGTCAGGAAACACTTGTCCTGTTTCCTGACTAACCTAACGTAGCTTAACCTAACCTAACGTAGCCTTACCTAAAATAACGTAGCCTAACCTAACCTAACTTAACGTATCCTAACCTAACCTAACGTAGCCTTACCTAACCTAACGTAGCCTAACCTAACCTAACGTAGCCTAACCTCACCTAACGTAGCCTAACTTAACCTAACCTAACGTAGCCTAACCTAAGCTAACGTAGCCTAACCTAACCTAACGTAGCCTAACCTAACCTAACTTAACGTGCCTACCTAAGCCTGACCTAACGTGCCTAACCTAACCTCGTAGCCTACCTAACCTACGTGCCTAAGCCTACTAACGTGGCCTAGCCTGCCTACTTAACGTGCCTAGCCTAGCCTAACCTAACGTGCCTAAGCCTAACCTAGCGTGGCCTAACCTAACCTACGTGCCTGCCTAACCTGCACTTAACGTGGCCTAACCTGCCTAACCTAACATAACATAACCTAAGCCTAACCTAACGTAGCCTAACCTAACCTAACGTAGCCTAACCTAACCTAACCTAACATAACATAACCTAACCTAACCTAACGTAGCCTAACCTAACCTAGACTAACCTAACCTAACGTAGCCTAACCTAACCTAGACTAACCTAACCTATCGTAGCCTAACCTAACCTAGACTAACCTAACCTATCGTAGCCTAACCTAACCTAGACTAACCTAACCTATCGTAGCCTAACCTAACCTAGACTAACCTAACCTATCGTAGCCTAACCTAACCTAGACTAACCTAACCTATCGTAGCCTAACCTAACCTAGACTAACCTAACCTATCGTAGCCTAACGTAACGTAACCTAAGCTAACAGCCTAACGTAGTTTAGCCCATCCTAACTTAACCTATTGCACAATGATAATTTTTCCACACACTCACCAGCCCTGACCTGTCCTGCCGTCAACACAACACACTCACCAGCCCTGACCTGTCCTGCCGTCAACACAACACACTCACCAGCCCTGACCTGTCCTGCCGTCAACACAACACACTCACCAGCCCTGACCTGTCCTGCCGTCAACACCACAACACACTCACCAGCCCTGACCTGTCCTGCCGTCAACACACAACACACTCACAGCCCTGACCTGTCCTGCCGTCAACACCACAACACACTCACTAGTCCTGACCTGTCCTGCCGTCAACACCACAACACACTCACTAGTCCTGACCTGTCCTGCCGTCAACACCACAACACACTCACTAGTTCTGACCTGTCCTGCCGTCAACACCACAACACACTCACTAGTTCTGACCTGTCCTGCCGTTAACACCACAACACACTCACTAGTCCTGACCTGTCCTGCCGTCAACACCACAACACACTCACTAGTCCTGACCTGTCCTGCCGTAAACACCACAACACACTCACTAGTCCTGACCTGTCCTGCCGTCAACACCACAACACACTCACTAGTCCTGACCTGTCCTGCCGTCAACACCACAACACACTCACTAGTCCTGACGTGTCCTGCCGTCAACACCACAACACACTCACTAGCCCTGACCTGTCCTGCCGTCAATCCACAACACACTCACTAGCCCTGACCTGTCCTGCCGTCAACACCACAACACACTCACTAGTCCTGACCTGTCCTGCCGTCAACACCACAACACACTCACTAGCCCTGACCTGTCCTGCCGTCAATACCACAACACACTCACTAGCCCTAACCTGTCCTGCCGTCAACACCACAACACACTCACTAGTCCTGACCTGTCCTGCCGTCAACACCACAACACACTCACTAGTCCTGACCTGTCCTGCCGTCAACACCACAACACACTCACTAGTCCTGACCTGTCCTGCCGTCAACACCACAACACACTCACTAGTCCTGACCTGTCCTGCCGTCAACACCACAACACACTCACTCACCCCTGCAACCACAATTAGGTGAGTACTAGTTCTGACCTGTCCTGCCGTCAACACCACAACACACTCACTAGTTCTGACCTGTCCTGCCGTCAACACCACAACACACTCACTAGTTCTGACCTGTCCTGCCGTCAACACCACAACACACTCACTAGTCCTGACCTGTCTTGCCGTCAACACCACAACACACTCACTAGTTCTGACCTGTCCTGCCGTCAACACCACAACACACTCACTAGTCCTGACCTGTCCTGCCGTCAACACCACAACACACTCACTAGTTCTGACCTGTCATGCCGTCAACACCACAACACACTCACTAGTCCTGACCTGTCTTGCCGTCAACACCACATTACAACATTTTTAATTTTTATTATTTTTGATATAATAAGAAAAAAAATAGCAGCAAAAAAGCTGACATTTTTGGCGGGAAATAAGCGCGGGAAGCACCCACAAACAGTTGACGTTTTTGGCGGGAAATAAGCGCGGGAAGCACCCACAAACAGCTGACGTTTTGGGCGGGAAATAAGCGCGGGAAGCACCCACAAACAGCTGACGTTTTGGGCGGGAAATAAGCGCGGGAAGCACCCACAAAAAGTTGACGTTTTTGACGGGTAATGAGCGCGGGAAGCGAGGCTGATTCATCAACACAGTGTTGATATAACTGCGTGGTTGAGGTCACTGTTAGGTCAGACAGTGACCTCTGTTTAGTTAGTGACCCAGAGTGATGTTTCCTGAGTGAAAGATGGAGACAAGATTATTATTATTATCAATATTATCATTATTAATATGAGAAGAGATAGATGAGTGTTACCAGGGCTGAATATGTCGTTTCTCCCCACAGGTTAAGGGTCGTCAGTTAATGCCTCAGAGCAGAGAGGGAACCTTAATTATCCTGGACGAGGACGACTCAGCACCCATGAGGAGCAGGACCCCTCAAGTGGACTGGCATTATGGCAACAAGACCGATGATGTGAGTATCTTGATGTGAGGGGAGGGAGAGGGGAGAGTAATGCTGCTACTACTACTATCTTCTACCACCCATTTGTACATTAGTAACCACCATCAGCCTTTAAGAAACATTAACCACTATTCGAACTGACTACCACTAGCCCCCTAACCTCTAAAAACTACCCACTAACCCTGCAGGTAGACGACCTTACTAACCACTAACCCCTAACAACCACTAGCCCTGCAGTTGCACGATCTAACCAACACTAACCACTAACCCTGCAGCTTGACGACCAGCTAATGGTTCTGGACCCTGACCTGACCACCACCAACAACTACGTGGTGGAGCTCGTGGGCAACACGCACAACATGGTCCTCATCGAGAGTGTCAACAAATTTAGTATTAAGAAAGAGACTTGTATGACCGAGGCTGAGAATGTTACCGGCTATGTCTTCAGCGCCTCCTGCACACTGCTCACTGCAGGTGGGTCCTGGTGGGTACTTGTGGGTCCTGGTGGGTCCAGGTTGGTCCAGATGGGTACTGGTGGTTCTTGTAGGTCCAGGTGGTCCTGGTGGGTCTTCACACCAGGTAGGTCCCTCATAGAAGGTGAGAAAACTGGTCTTTATTGCATGAAGTTACACATGGTAATGTCGTAGACCTGACGCTATGTTGTGTAGAAACAACGTTAATGATCGTAATTTTCAACGAAACCTGCCTTCAGCGTTCCTTATACGATGATCTTGTACTTGGTCGTGATGCTGGTCCGTAGCGGTCCAGTACTAGGACCGTGCTGTACGTTCCCAGGTCTCTCTCTCTCTCTCTCTCTCTCTCTCTCTCTCTTCTTCTCTCTCTCTCTCTCTCTCTCTCTCTATCTCTCATTCTTCTTCTTCTCTCTCTCTCTCTCTCTCTCTCTCTCTCTCTCTCTCTCTCTCTCTCTCTCTCTCTCTCTCTCGTTGCTTCATCTCTGAGATCTGTTATGTGATGAATGCCATTCACCACAGTAGGCTACCACCCAGGTACCTACTTACTGCTAGGTGAACAGGGAAAGCAGGTGTTAGGAAACATGCCCAACGTTTCCACCCGTGCCGGGAATCGAACCACGGACACTCAGTCTGAGCTGAGTGCGCTACCAACCAAACCACCGTACGCCTATCTTTACATATTAATTGATGAAATAGTGCAGAAAGGTATTTCGATCTTTAGGAAGTGTGTCTGCCTCATCAGATGATTTCACCTCATCAGCTGTGTCCGCCTCATCAACTGTGTTCACCTCATCAACTGTGTTCACCTCATCAACTGTGTTCACCTCATCAACTGTGTTCACCTCATCAACTGTGTTCACCTCATCAACTGTGTTCACCTCA